>BQNB010044634.1:0-22243 GCA_026074375.1 Tanacetum coccineum
CAAGACAATTCTTCTACATTTGATGTCATTTTCAAAATGAGTCAATGTTTGAGGAGGAGTTTTTCGAAAAACAAAGTTTTAATGTTGTTGGATACATCATCACATGACAATTCTTATGTATTCAACACATTATCAAAAATCTCTTAATAACAAATCAATAATGATAATGACTATTCAATAGATTGTATGTTATAAGATGATCCAGTGTCTGAGCATAATTTTTCAAGAATTCTTCAATGACGATTCATAATCTTTCAAAATTGTGTGCTCGACACTGCCTAACTCTCAATTTTATATTCATTTTACAACTTGGTATCATTTTTTTGGTGTCAAACATATGTAAAATTGAGGGGGAGCAAGAAGTAAAGTTCCACATAATTCATGCTGAAATAATTTCTACCCACAGAATTTTCAAGACAAATTTTAATCACATAGTATTTCAAAAACTAAGTGCATTAGTATTTAAAATAAGGGGAGAAATGTAATTAAAATGTGATCTAGAAATAATAATAATTGATCTGAAGGCTCAAAGTGCTTTATACTTCTACCCACATGTGCAAAACACTTTGGTTTATCGATGCACGTGTGAAGGGGGAGTTTTTCCAAAAGTTGAAACTTTCGAAGTGTCAAATGTTTTTCAAACACTTTGATTGATTTTTCAAATTGGTTTTATGGTTACGATCTTATACCCAACATCTTAATTCACGACGATTATGAAGTCATAAGGTGGTTAGGTTAGGCATTAGTCCTATGATCCAACCAAAACCTGAGGGATCTACCCAAGGACACTCCATAGTTAGAAATAGCAGTCCTTAGGTATGATTGGAGATGAATGAGTATAAGGGAATAATGCCGACTAAGGTTGACCTAACACTGGAACAATCACAACAAGTTGTTAGTAATGACGTCTTGGTAAGCATTGAAGGGGTTGAAGAATGAAAAAGAAATGTATGGATAAAGGGTCTAAAGAAAGAAGCCCTCCACACACTTTAGGCAGAAACCGGGTCAATACATAATCTATCGGTTTTCACAAAGATGAATTCTGATATTGAAGAATGACATCATGGACCCAGTGATGCAATGCACAACCCTCCCTAGCCATTCGAGTTTCTCTCAAAATAAACTTGTCTCATTTGTCATGGAGATACACTCGACTACTATTGACTTTCTCACTCCAAGTTAGTTAATATTGAATAGGTGGCAGTCTGCTCTAGTCTCCGATTACTAAAAACCAAAACGCACT
The DNA here is from genome assembly GCA_026074375.1 of Tanacetum coccineum. Taxonomy (NCBI): domain Eukaryota; kingdom Viridiplantae; phylum Streptophyta; class Magnoliopsida; order Asterales; family Asteraceae; genus Tanacetum; species Tanacetum coccineum. The sequence continues at coordinate 1,244 of BQNB010044634.1, forward strand.
AATCGAGTCTAGAGCCAATAGATCATCAAAGAAATCTCATTAGGACACATTTCATGACAAACACTTGTTGAACATCATTAAGTTTACAAGCTGTTAACAAGAGTCCTATGCATTATCCTTGTGATTCTGCCAGAACATTTGGAGTGATAATCTTTAGTATTCACAATGACGAATGGAAATCCTTCCAGTGTCATCATCAAACAACACTGCGGTAGGTGACTTGCGAGATTCTATATGAATCAAGATTGTGTCAACTGGATATCGATAAAGGTCCAGTAAATGAATTGACCAAATAATCAGAAAGATAGTAACTATCTGATTCACTCTTACCGTGTTGTCTGCTTTGAGACGTTTCGATAATGAGAACTAGCAAGCATGGCAAATTTAATACATTTGTGTTAGAAGATCCTATGCTTTGAGCTGGAAACCCTGTCAAGGAGATTCTTTGAATCTACCTGATCACATGTACAATATTTATACTGTAAAATGGTCCTACGGAACCGAAGGTTAATCTAACCAAATCCGGACGAATGACAAAGCCATATTCGTCCACCCGCTTTATTGCTAACTGTTTTATTTCAGGTTACATAAAGATGGAGATGGTGATGCCTCATTCCAGCTGAAGTCAGATTCATTACCACATGCTCATGCTCAAACTACAAAGACATTCTATAAGCATCAAGATTCAAGAATCATGAAAGCTCAAGAATTAAAGACAAAGACTTCCGCACAAACTCTGATATACAAGATCTTCCTTCAAAGATATCAAGTCTATCAAGGGAGATTGTTAGCAAGCTTTCAAGATGATGCAAAGTATGAGCATGTTGGTCAAGACACAAGATCGCAAGGTGGCAAAGACGATCAAGACGGAAGGATAAAGATTTAAAGATCTCAGACGCAAAGACGAAGTCAAAAGACAATGACAAAGGCTAAAGACAAGATCACAAGCCTGAAGGAAACAAGCCTACAAAGGATAAAGACCAAGACAAAGACAAGAGCTTAACGACAAAAGCAATCTCATTGATCCAAGAAGGATTTTAGTGTCAAAATAAACTCACTTCGAGGGAGATTGTTAGCCTCAAAATATTAAGTCGAACAATGGAAGTTCATTCATTAATTATATTAGGTCTCGGTTATTAATTCAAATGTTGTAATAGGCTAGACGGGTATTGGGCTCATTTAATGTAATCTAATAGGTCACGTGTATCGGGCGAAAGCCCATGTAACTCGAGCCAACCCAAGGACAAACCACGGCCATTAAGCCTTCTATAGGTCGGCCCCACATGGGTATTTAAACCCAATCTCAATGTGTTAGAGAGGAGGTTGTTGGTCTCATTTGTATTTTGACAAGTAAATCAACCTCTACTTTTTCTCTCTTAACTCTCTCTCTACTTTCTCTCTCTACAATTCTTCTCATCATCCAATCTTACTTTTCTTGTTCATCATAATGAAGTGAAGTGATTTAGGGTGCAGACTATGTTTGGCAAATTCATCAACATGTCTTGAATGTCAAACCAAATTATAATGTCATCGACATATATTTGAACAATGATGAGATTTGAACTTTTCTTCTTAGTAAAAAGAGTGTTATCTACCATTCCTATTTTATATTCATGTTTAATAAGAAAAAGAGATTTTAATCTAATCTACCAATGCTTTTGTTTTGGGTGCTTGTTTAAGACTTATAAAGCTTTATTTAATTTTAAAACATGATTCGGTTTTCACGAAATCAATGAATCCCGGGAGGTTATGCCAGTTATACATCGCCTCATTTGAATAAAACCGTTCAGGAATGCACTTTTTACATCCATTTGGAATAATTTAAAATCTAAGGCGCAAGCATAGGCTAATAATATCCTAATAGATTCAAGTCTAGCAACCGGGGCATAAGTTTCATCATAATCGATGCCCTCTTGTTGGTTGTAGCCTTGAGCAACTAACCTAGCCTTATTTCAAGAAACAATACCGTTCTCGTCTAACTTATTTCTAAATACCCACTTAGTTCCTATAATTGTCATATTCTTAGGTTGTGGAACTAACTCCCAAACGTCGTTAGCAATGAATTGATTTAATTCTTCTTGCATGGCGACTATCCAACTTTCATCTCCTAAGGCTTCATTCACATTCTTAGGTTCTATAGTTGATATAAAACAAAAGAAGTTACTTTGGTTTTGGGCTTGTGACCTAAGGGTTTGCTTGGTTCACGGGTTTCCATAACATTTTCTAAGGATGTTTCCTAGATTTCCTTAATATTTGATTTTCGTCAATCTTAATGTTTCATCCTCTGACAACATTTTCTACGTTTTTTCTTTTCGATTCCCTAATAGCTTCTTCTTCATCTAAGTCTTTCATACACCTATGGGTGATGTCTAGAGGGTTGGAGGAGTTTCATCGAATGTCTCGTTGAGTGAATTCTTCGATTTTCTAGTGTGTGTATTAAGATTGATATAGCTTTACTGTTTTATGAGGTTATCCCTAAAAAGAAACCTTCGATATGACTTTGGGTCAAACTGGTAGGTAGTCTTGGTGTTTAAAATTGAAGCACTTGCTTCAAACATCCTAAAGTAGTCAGAGTAGGTTTCTACCTCTAGGATTTCATAGGTGTTTTTCTAGGATGGGCACTAATTTGAATTCGGTTTAGAGAAGTATGTGAAGTATCTACGATGTTACACCAAAACTTTTGTAGTAACGATTGCTCGTTCAACATGGTTCTACTCATTTCCTGAAGTGTCCTATTTTTCATTTCAACCACGCCATTTGATTGAGAAGTGCGTGGAGCCGAGAAGTTATGAGTAATACCATTGGCATTACAAAACTCTCCAAATTGCACTTCATTATCAAATATCGTGGTCGGTTCTTATTGACACTATTGTTACGTCATTAATGGTTTTGGATTTTCTTACATATATATTTCAAATATGATCGGAAAGCTTCGGTTTTATTCTTAAGAAATCTAGTCCAAGTATACCTAGAGTAGTCATCTACTATGACTAAGGTGTAGCGGTTTCCTCTGTAACTCCGTACGACGGATGGACCAAAAAGATCCATGTGGAGAAGTTCTAAGCATCTAGTCGTTAAGACTATGTTCTTAGCTTTGTGACTAACGTGAGCTTGTTTTCTAATTTTGCAAGCATCACAAAAATATTGATCAAACTTAAACTTAGGTAAGTTTCTAACTAATTCCTTAGAAGCTAACGATTGAATGAGATGCATATTTGCGTGACCTAATCTTCCATGCCACAAGATGGAATTCTCATCAATCGTTTCTTGACAAATTTTATCCTTTGGCTTATTTCCTAATTTCATCACATATAAGCCTTTCTTCTAATACCTCTACCTATGACTTTACCGTTCTTAGTGATTTCACTATCATGTTCAGAGAAAGTTACTTTACACTTATTATCACATATTTGTCCTATACTTAGCAAGTTAAATCCTAAGTTATCAACATGTTCTACATTATCTATTTTGAGAGAGTCATTAGAAATCGTACCTTTACCGATGATGTTACCGAAATATTACTACCAAAAAGATGTTTACCGTCCATGTATGCATGTAAGTGGATAAGAAGCTTCTGATTACCCGTCATGTGCTTGGAGTATCCACTATCCTTGATCCTATCGCGGCTCCAAGTCGACTCCAATTCATATCTCATTTGGTGCTTGAGCTACAAGACATGTCTCGTCTTGGATCTTTTCATCATTCTCTTCACCACTATCACTCCAAGAACCTCTAACAAATGCTCTTTGGTTTTTGTCTCTCGTGGCTTTAAGACATTCTCCAATAAGATGATTTGGATCTCCGCATCTAAAGCACTTCCTTTTACTTTTGCCGTTTTTGTCGTCTCGGCTTCTTTGAAAGGTCTTTTTGTCGTTCCGAGGTTGTCTTACGAATCTACCTCTTCTCTTAAAGAACTTCTTGAAGTCTCTTACCGCCATGGCGTACTCTTCGTCTTCACTACCAGAAGTCGAACACTCTTCATCACTAGATTCTTTTTTACCTAATAAATGCAAGAGATTTCTTTCAACTTTGCTTTGACTATTTCGGAACTTTCTAGATGTCATCTCATTGGACTTTGAGGCTTCATGGAGCTCATCAAGAGATAGTGATGTTAAGTCTTTTGACTCTTCAATCGCCGTGACTTTTGCTCTCCATTTAGGATGTAGAGCCCTAAGAAACTTCCTTACGTAGTTCTTACTAGAATAACCTCACACGAGCTTTAAAGACTAGGATAATATGTAATTAAATCTAGGCAAATGCACTATCTATAGATCGTCTTCGGAGATGACGAATTGTTCTTATGTTAGGTGACCAAAAGGTCAAAAAAAAGAAATAAGAAGAATATAAAAAAAAAAAGCAAATAAAAAAAAAAAAATATAAAAAATAAAAAAAAAAAAAAAAAAAAAAAAAAAAAAAAAAAAAAAAAAAGAATAAGATCTTAATTATCTTGACTTGATTATATACTTAATGGGTGATTAACAAAGTTTTTCCAAATTTCTTTTGATCGTATTTGCACATGAAAAATTCTTCAAAATTCTTTTCTAGGCAAAGCATTGTAAATAATCATTTTGGCTTCATTGTTTTTCGCAAGCCTTCTTTTAAGATCATCGGTTTGATTTTCAAAAGGGACAACCTCATCAAGTTTGGTTTTCGGATTTTGAATAATAGGTTGAAAATCACCATTTGTAATAACATGTCAAAGATCTAGATCTTTTAATTTAACATAGGTCTTGAATCTATTTTTCTAATAAGTAAAACTATCACTTTCAAAAAGTGGTGGTCTTTGCATAGATTGCTCTTCTAGATATTTATTGAAATCCATAAATCGATCCAAGCTTTAAAATACAATATATTTTAAAGATTTTGAGTGACCTTGCTCTGATACCAATTGTAGGAAACTAAAAGGGTGGTTGAATAGTTTACTGGTTAATTTGTCGTTTTAAAACTTTGCTTAGAAAATTATTAGATTCGAGTTATATGTCAATCAATCAACAATATAAATCACAACTAAAATATCTAATATAATGAACTAAGTAAACAATAACACTAAAGAGATAGAGAAAGAAATGATCAAACCAAGATTTATAGTTGTTCGACAACAGAAGCACCTCTTCGTTCACTCACACTCCAGAGTACTTCACTCAAGATTTATTACTATGTCAACACTCTCCCTTAGCGAGAAAACCCGTTTTTTACACGTCTCTTACTTTCTTTCCGCCCTAAGCTAGATGTCGAGTTCTAATCTTAGCTAGAACCAATCTAAGACTTCAGAAAGTCTTTATACACTCACAAGATATATACTCTTGGATTGACATACAATCTAAATCACACCAATACACAATTTACACTATTGGATCTACACTCAATCCAATTTACACAACAACACAAAGTAAATGTAATGAAGATATGTGATCTTGAGGAGGAAGAGAGAGATCACTTGATACAAATTGTATGTACAAGAATACGATTGTTATTCTCTTGCACTTGAGTAAAATAATAAGGGAGAAGAAATAATTTTATTCACTTTAAAACAAGATCAAACATGTTAGTGACAGATATGATGTTTAAGAAAGAAAGAAAGAAGAGAGAAATAACAGATCTGAAAACATCATTGCAAGAGGTTCTATTTTTCAGATGGGGTGGCCCAGTATTTATAGGCACAAAAAAGAGCCGTTGTACTAACGGAGGTCTCGGCGGTCCCTAATATATAAGGGGGCCACCAGGCCTATAAGAGGGCCGCCGTAGACTACGCTCCCCTTTTTGTCTTTTTTTGTGGGGGTGTTATCTGTTTTAGAACCTTCCATTTTGGGGGGAAAAATCTGATTTCAAATTAATTAATTTAATAAAACATTTCTTTTATAAATAATTATTTTGTGTTTATATTTTTGTAAAAAACACTTTTGTAAAAATGTAAGGTTTAGGACAAAAAATATTTTCTTAATCACTAATCATGTTTAATGATTTGTTTATCCATACCTTAAGTGATTAAAGTTAAAAATGGAATTTTTCGATTAATAATTTATAAACGTTTAATTTTATCGTAAACGTTTTCACATTTTGTTATTATCAAAACATCGAGAGGTCGAAAAATATAAATAACGTTTTTAGACATTATTTGTATTAACAGAATTTCAAGAGTATTTGTAATAAAATTACATAATTCGTTACTTATTTATCAAGTTTGAGGGTTTTTTAAAAATGTGTAATTTAACGCTCATCAGTTATGTATTATGATAATAAATGAAGTAGAGTATGCATAATGAGTTTCTATGGTGAGTACATTAAGCATTTATAGCTTTTACCCTTTAAAAACAATACTAACATGCTTACATAAATATAACATTTCTAGAAGACTTCCTTTGGTTGTGGAATACAATGATATACGATAACCTAAAAGGCTTTCACTTGTTACACTATTTTTCTTGCACTTGTTACACTTAAGTTACATCTTTACAACTTTGGCAGGTGATGAGATTAAGAGTAGTACACCAGAGAGAATACTGTCCTTAACATTAATAATTTTTAAATTTGTCTTTATTTAATACGAGGCGTGCATGTCCGTGCGTTGTACTGGGTTTTTTTAGAAAAAACTAAACTTTTATTTATGTGAAGCATTGTATAACTCGCGCTGCTCATAGGGTGTGCATAAGGCTTTAGGGCGTAATGTTTGTGTGCGAATAATTTGATTAAACCTATATAGGATTGCATCAAAATGATTTAACAATTAGCTAAATTGTTATTTATAACATAAATTGATGACATAAACCATTCAACACTTGCCGATAGCATTTTCCGAAGGGTGCTGCAAATTAGTATGTTGTCGACATATTTAACTACAAAGTTTAGAGTTACACATAGTGCTACTTAATTGTTGAGCTATGTAATATTGCCAACTTTTTGATCATCACCGTCGTCTTTTACAACGATCTAAAATTGTTCGTATATGTATGCTAAAAGGCTAAAGCTATAAGATTTTATTGATAAGCTCTCTTAAATACCCTCTAATATGGGGTAAAGGTGTATCTAGACATGATAACTCATATAAAATAAGCTAAGAAAATGGTGTGAATGAGCTTACTAAAAACAGGGTATATAAGATAAAAATCTAATAAGCTTACTGTCACGGGACTAAATCTCAATGTCCGTGTGGCACTTGACGACTTGGTTTTAACGTCTAAGTAAGCCAAAATATATGGAAAAGAGCGGGTATGAACACTTACAGATTGTCTTGAGAATACTTGATCTTATTATACTTGGAAACTTTGATACAAGATGGTTGAGTACAAATGAGAGGGATTAGCCCTTATTTATACTAAGGGATTCTAAAAGCTTCTAATCTAAATATCTTAGATATTTACATAATATAATTTCTATTAAGCTTTAGATAATGCTTCTTAAGTATCTAAGATATTTCATCTAAAATATCTTAGATATTATGTAGTGTAAAGGATCTAGATTAATCTAGTCATGGAGGTGAGCCGATTTTACTCGGATTGGGGCTGTTGTGATTTGTCTCGTGACACCCTCCCCCACTTAATTTCATGACGTCCTCGTCGTGCTTTCATCTTTGTACTGACGAATGTGCTTTTTGAATTGCCATAGAAATTCTTTTTGTTTCTAGCTTGACTTCTCCTCGGAAAGTCCTTTCCAATTGACCGAGTATTCTTTGTAATGCGCATCTCTCCTTTGCTTATTTTATGCCCATTTCTTTATCCGTTTCACCGCGTTGTCCAGGCACGTTCTTGTTTCATTTGCTTCTTCACGCCATTCTTTCTTTTTCTGAAATAGTCTCGGTGGTCTAGGGTGTGTTGGTGTTTCATCGTTGAAGGACTTCCTTATGGTTGCCAAAAGGCACTCTCTTTCTCTGGCGGCCTTTTTGAATTGGGTTGCCGATAATAAGGGTTGTATTTTAGTCTGCCTCTTAAGGGTTGTGACTTGGGACACTCCATTATCGTGGATGACCAACGTCTTGGTGGCGGGGTATAGGAAAATCTCAGGCTTTTTCAAAGAAATCCAGGCCTAGGTACAACCTGTAGTCGTCTATCGGCACAACTGTAAAGGTAATCTCATTAGCCCACTTATCGATACAAACTTTTACCTTAGTCGTCCCAAGGATTTGTTTTGGATTTGAGTTTACGGACTTTATCTTTCCTTCTTCAGGAATTCATTTTACCCATAGTCGTTTGGCCTCCTTAACGTCTAAGAAGTTATGGGTGGCGCCATTGTCGATGAGTCCTAGCATCTTTTTGTCATTCACTATCAACTCCGTAAAAAGCAAACCTTGATCCTTAGTCTTGGCTTTAGTAAGTATTTCCCTTAGCGTTCCAAGATGTTTAATCGATCCTAATTCCCTTTGTGGTGGTTCTTTTGTTATAGAATTCATTTCGGCAACCTTATGCTTTTTGTGACAAAAATTGATATTCTGCAGACCATTACAATGGATGAATCCTAGTATCTTGGAGTTGACCTCGGTAGGGGTCCTTGGCTATGTTGGTTTTAGCAGATGGCCTTGGGTGGGTTTGCTAAGAAAATGTAGTCACTGGATTCCTGCACAGGTTGATGTACCATAAGGTAGGTTGTCTCCATTGTGGTGATGAATGGTCTGGGTGGATTGGGGGTCTGATTAGTTCAGAACATCTCTGGGACTAATGCACCTCTAATCAAAGGAGGATAGGAGGGTTATCCATGAAGGTGGGTGTTTCTGTTATAGTGATGCCTGCTTGCAGGAAATGTAGCTATAATGGAAGAGCCCTTCATGTGATTGTGAATGGGGCTATAGTCTGCACAATGATGCCCTCTCTAATCTCAGGTTATGCCATTGTGGTTGCAGGTTGAATGGTATACCCTGATTAGAGTTGTGGAAATGTAGTTGTGAGACTATGGTATTGGTGCTTATAGGTGAACATGTGGGTTAGCTTCCATGGCTAATCCATCTCTATTTCTCTGTATGGGTAGAAATAGAGGGAAAGTTTTGGTTGTTTTGACAGATTTCTTTCTTTGTTGTTCAATATATAGGTTCTTGGATAGTACTGGTTATAGTTTGTATAAGCCAGGTATGTCTGGTATGTTGTTTATCATTTGTAATCATTGTTTATTAATGAAATGTTCACCTTGCACCAAAAAAAAATATTGTGTAGTGATCACCGTGAATCCGTTGATCTTTTCTCCAAGTGCGTGAACTTAGAGAACCTTGTCATAAAAAGATTTATTGTCATGGCTAATGCATTTGACATTATTACTCCTCGACTTTCTAATCTAACTCTTACCCATGGCAAACATCCACGCGTTATCAATGTGATTGCACCTCAGCTTGAGAATCTCACTGTTATTTGTTGCAGAATCATCAAGTTTTTAAAAATGCCATTCGAACTTTCATCTTTGTGCTATAGTGGTTACATTCATCCACAATGGTTTAAAAGTTGTTTTCGTTCTTTAAATGAAGTGAGTGTTTCTTTGTCCTTTTATGGAAATGACAAGCCATATGATGAAGAATATGCCCGAGAGACTATTAACATGCTTCAAGAGCTTCGTAGTGCCAGATCTCTTACACTTAGCATAGGCATTGTTGAGGTATGTTGATATCTTATTCATATCAGTCATTCATGACATGTTGGGAAATTGTGGACATAAGATACACTATAAAACTGCAAATGATAATTCTAGTATTTGCTTTTCATGTATTTTTGCGTAACTGTTAGAGTGTTAGCATACTTGACATAAAATAAAAATTTAACATTTTTTCATACATGATCAACATGGCATGAAGCATAAAATGTTGATAAAATAATAAGGTATTTCTGCATTTCAAACTAAGAAGTCCTTGGATATAGAGTGGGCATAAAATATATGGATTTATAGGCATCTTCCTATCAATTCTAATTACTTGTGGTATTTTTTTAGGTAATGGGTTAATTACTTGTGGTATTTGTGTAGTGTATTTATGCATTTCCAGATTTACTATCACACCACCCTTCACCATAGCAAGTTGGTTTACTTAAATATAGACTCCGGCATGAGTAGTGATGCGTACAAAGTAAAGATGTCTACCGAAGCTAGAAACTTCTTGCTTGAGAACTCTCTAAACGCCACGTTCATCATGCAGTTACCTGAGGTACTTTTATTAGGATGGGTTTTTCTTAATACTTTGCTTTTCTCGATTTATTTTTTATATGAGTATTAGTAGCAGGGTTTAGTTACTTTGGCAACTAATTCTTTATAACCAGTCGCTAATATCTTAATTTCAATTTGATTGGTTGACATCTGAAAAGGTCATTCTTTAGATTAGGAACCATCTTACTTCCAATTCTGAATATAAAGTTTATCATGATTTGCAATAAGGGGTTAATAGCAGCTTAAGGAGAATACTAATTTTTATAGGGTTATTATACAAAGAAGTTACTATACTTTCCCAAAAAGTTCGCCTAAGTTATCAAACTTTCATTTTGTTCACTTAGGTTACTAAACTTATGAAACATAACATTTGGGGTTACTCAACTTTGCAAAAATATACGTAAACATTGAAATTATAGGGGTGTATGTTTATCAAAAGTTCAGTAACCTAAGTGAACAAAATAAAAATTGAGTAACTTAGGCAAACTTTTTGGGAAAGTATAGTAACTTCTTTGTCTATTAACCCATTTTTATATAGACATGAACGTTGCTTGAAGATATCCTTTGATCGGGGAATCTGTATCACTATTACAACTAGTATATAACCTGTTAACATTTGATATGAAGCAAGTAACATTGTTGTAAATTTGGCAGCCACCACCTACAAAAGCAATGAAAGCGAAAGAGGTTAGGGAGAAGAAGAGGGCCAAACTGCTTGCAGACATTGAGAGTGATATGAAGGAACTGCAAGCTTTGGTTGAGAAAGAAAATATGCTTTTTGTTGAGAGAGTGTTAAAATATGGTCTTTAATCTGCTTTTCTCTCATTATTTGTTTAGCCTTTCTCAGGGTGCTTTATGGAATAAAGAGAAGATAAAGGTGTAGTCTGCTATGGAGAAGTTTTGTGGCAAAAGTGAGAAGTCTAACATGTTGTAGCTCCCTTGGAAGATATTGCTTTATAAATGCATGTTGTGCCTTTAAGGTTTCACATAACAACACAGACATAATACTCGACTCTTTTTCTCAAAACCCAACTTAACATTCTGCTTGTGCAGACCGTTCTTGCTTTTTGTAATCGTTTGACATCTTAATATCAACACCTCACAAACATTGTGTATTCTACCTGATTAATTATCAGTAATAATAATCATGCCGACTTGTTCTTTTTGTTCTGCTGTTATTATCAGTTCATTAGTTCTTGTTTTTGACATCAATTTCTCTCACATGGTATCAGAGCTTAAGGCTTTGATTCTACTTCGAATTATATATTTTGTGAAACCCTAAACTTTTGGGGTTTTGTGAAATCCAAGAACTTGTTGATCGTGTGTGCAATAGCATCGGTTTGGGTACCCTCTGGTGAACGTGAATCAGTTGGAACGGGTAATAAAGAAAATCCCTAATTTTCATAATTAGGGTTTGGGTTTTTTGGCCCGAATGTGATTGAAACCCTAAGTGAAGTACGTGTTCTCCGCTGCACTACTCGTGTCCTCTCAGAGATCATTTCTGTTAGTATTTTCTATCCTACCCTGCTTTTTTGAATCTTGGATTGGTAATCCAAAATTTAACCCCTGATTGGTGTTTTTTTCTTTTTGGTTATCTTATTGTTAAAAAAAAATCTTTTTTTTTAATTTAAATACTTTATACCAAAATACCATTATTTCTAAAAATCCATAACTTAAGGTTTTTATTTTCAAATTCTTTTCATATACCATAGGTTATATTTCAAAATTAATATTTTGAAATGAAAAACTCAAATTTCAAAAATGCGGGTTTTACAGTTACATAACACAAACAAAAATATTTTAGGTCAAACTTAGAAAAGAAAGACTTTAAAAAGTCAAAGTAGACATTTAATATGAGACAGAGGGAGTATTAGTTTTATTGGTTGAGTCTTATATGTGTTGTGTGGTTTTGTTTTCATTTTTACTGCCTTATTCTTGGTTCTTTATTTCGGCTTCTGTTTTGATTATTTGATTACTCTTGTTTAGCTACCATATGTTCTTTATCATCTGTGTAATCATGTCTGTTGATGATGATGGTGATGATAATATGTTGAGTAATTCTGATAATTCTAGTGGGATATCTGATATTAAATTTAGTGACCCCTTATTTATGGGAATTGATTTGCACACTCAAAAAATTGATTGAGACACTTTTATTTGTGCATTACATAGTTGTATTAGAGTTTACACATTGCTTTATCTGTTTATACAATAAGTGTCCTAATAAAAATTAAGAGTGTGCAAATCACCTCCCCTTATTTATGCATCCTAATGATACCAATCCAACCCTTTTAATTAATTTTAAGTTGACCGAAACTGATAACTATAATATGTAGAGCTGTGCTATGAGATTTGCCTTAAGGAATAAAAGCAAATTAGGTTTTATTGATGGAACTTGTAAAAGGAAGTCTGATGATCCTGTTCTTGCTAATCAATGGGATTTATGTAATTTTGTGGTGGTTACATGGGTTCTAAACTCTGTTAGTGCTGAATTATATGCCGGTCAGATTTATTCGAAAACTGCCTTTGACACGTAGACCGACCTTAAAGATACTTATGATAAAGTTGATGGATCCGTGATTTTTAATCTTCATAAAAACATCAACTCTTTGAGTCAAAATGGGTCCTCTCTATCTGAATATTATCATAACCTTAATACTTTATGGAAACAATTTGATGCCATGATCAGTCTTCCATCTTGTACTTGTAATGCCGCCAAACATTATGAAAATCATGCTAATCAAATTAAACTCACGTAGTTTCTTATGGGGTTAGATGATGTTTATCAGCCCATTAGGAGTAACATTCTGACGAGGGAACCTCTTCCTTTTGTGAAAATTGCTTTTGCGATCGTCTCAGGAGAGGAGTCCCATAGAAATGTGACTTCTTTGGGCAGCGCTGATGACATCAAATAGCGTCTATTTTATAACATCATTTATCCTACGATATTAACCCATTTTGTATAGTTATTGCAAAGAATTGTTACTTAATCGTTTATATTTGAGAATTGCAGTAATTATGAAGTAATTGGTGAAACTTAGCAAAAGGCGCGCATTTGTCCCCCCCTTTGAGCTTTAAAATGAAGATATTTTTTGCAGATTATTTGTTCTAAAGACCAATATGACCGTATCCATCAAGGAAGATCACGACGATCCGTGCCTAGCCTCACTCATCAAAGACCACAACAGAATGAAGATCAGTACGCGTATCCAGAGACTCAATACGCTGAATATAATATTCTGGAAGATATCAAACGTGGTCCCTACTCCAAGAAATCCCCAATACGCCGTATCCAATACATGGATACGCCGTATCCAACCGACTTCCAGACCTTATAAATAGAAAACTCAAAAACGAGTTTTAGGTGTGCTAAATCATATTCTCGATACCTAAACCACAAAAGTCGATTTTCAGAGGAGAAAAAGAGCAGAAGAGGTCGAGCAACGTATTTAATTCCATAAAATACATCGTGTAATTCCATATATTTTTGTAATCGTTCAGTTATTGGTATCATTCGTTAACTCTGTTAGTTTACCTTGGCTAAATTATTACTCTTGTATTTATTATGATGTTTGAAGGCTAATACCTTCGGGTATTAGCCATTATTATGAAGATCTGAATGTTTGGTATTTGTTTATATCGATTTCTTGATTTATCGTTGAGTGCTTGTTTATGTTTATCAATTTATACTTGTTTACGCACTTTTGTATGCGACCTATCATTCAACTGGATCTAGAAAAGTGGACCAAGCGGATCTAGAGTCCGGGATAGCTCTCCATATAATAATTTATACATCTAGAATAATAGTTACACAAGTATTGTCCTTCTAAGTCTGTGTCTAGGATACGCTTCGGGCTTAACTAGTTAATTGGATATTGCCGATGGTTTATTGATCGTGTTGACTAGCAGGTGACCTAGATAATGAAACAAATAACGTTCTGATTCCATTGGATAGTTGGACAAGTGGACTACTAGTGTATAGATTGCCATTAAGCGGTAAGTGGGTAAAGTCTTTATGAGCTAGGGTTTAACAAGATCACCATTGCTTTAATCCCTAAGATAGATTATAATCAGAAAATAAGGATGCTTTATGCGGATGATTTAATTATGACAGAATTAATGTGTCTAGGTCTTAGGATGATGTAACGCCTAAGTCTTAAGAATGATATGCCACCTCAAGAGAAGAAATCATTGCACTTAATAAACAAACCAACGTTCTAATCAGATTAATAATGGTTAATACAGTTTTCTTATATAAGGTTCGACCGCTCTTTTATCTTTTGTCTATTATCTTGCGTGGGTAACATAGTCTTGAATTGATTGTAGTCACCAACCAAACCGTGCCAGTCTCTCAGGCTGAAAAACCTCCTTTTCCCATTAGAATTAGGATTTAGACTGATATAGGTTTAACATAGGATTAGAATAGAATTAACATAGATTAAATAACCAAGATATTAATTAAATTGATAGATTTAACCTCGCTCTCAATGATCGACACCCTACTTACTACGAAACTACTACCGATCGGGTACACTACTTGTTAAAGTGTTGCTTTTGGTTGAGTCGGCAATATATAAAATTAAAACTTGAATCAATAAAATATACACCACACAATGACACATCAAGTTTTTGGCGCCGCTGCCGGTGTGTGAAAATTAATTTTGATTTTGATTTTGATATTTTGGTTTTTAACATTATATTAGATATAACCTTTAGGTTTAGTGTAATTTAGATTAGTATATTATTCTGCGTATTTAATTGTTTGTTTTCGTATTCTGTTAGCATCGATACGACTTATTTGTTCCTTTAGATACGACATATCCCATTTGATCTATCATACGACGTATTCGCCTCCTTGAATACGGCGTATTTATTATTTTCTTTACAAGTCTATTTCTCTAGAATAGCTTTACTTTGCATCATGTCTTACTTTTCAGGAACAAAATCTAGACTCCGTCCATATCATTTCAACTACCCTAAAAGAAGCCTGACAATGGAAGAGATGTTAAACAAGTTCATTGACGAAGGAAAACGAGAACACGAGGAGATGAGGGCATTCATCTATGACTTCCAAACTAACAACTTGTTTAAAGAAAGGAATAATTCACTAATTAAGCTTAGATTTGGGGTACAAGAATTATTAAATGTAATTAATAACGTTCTAACGATTAATTGCGATGTTAAGGGAGTAACTACTAGAGGTGGAAAAGCTACAACTCTAGATGTTCGTGATAACAACACAGTGTGCCACCAAAAGAGCCTGTGGTTGTTGAACTAGAAAAGCCAGCCGGATCAAACGAGGACCTCACTTATGATCGACCTCAAATAACTAGCAAACCAGTTGTTCAACCATCAAATGAAGTGCAACCACCACCAGTTCCTTCCCCTAAAAGATTGAGAAAAGAAAAAAGATGAGGCTCAACAAAAGAAGTTTTTAGAAAATATGAAGCAACTCTACATAAATTTGCCTTTCATCGAAGCATTAGCTCAAATGTCGAATTATGCCAAATTTCTAAAGGGTTTGCTAACTAACAAAGCCAGACTGGAAAAAGCCTGGAAAATCATTATGAACGAAAAATGCTCTGCAGTACTATTAAACAAGCTTCCGTCAAAGGAGAAAGACCTAGGAAGTTTTACTATTCCTTGCAACATTGGCCAAATACATATTGATAATGCATTAGCAGATCTTGGAGCTAGCATAAGCTTAATGCCATACACGATGTACAAGAAACTCGGTTTGGGAGAACCAAAGGCTACTAGAATGAGTTTGGAACTTGTGGATAGGTCAATCCAATATCCGAGAGGAATAATCAAAAATGTACTCATCAAAGTAGACCAATTCATCCTTCCCATAGATTTCGTCATCCTAGATATGCCCGAAGATTCAAGGGTTCCTATAACATTAGGAAGACCATTCTTGGCCACCGCTCGAGCTATGATTGACATGTTCAATAAAAAATAACACTAAGTGTAGGGGATGATGAAGTGATCTTTGACGTAGACCAATCAATTAAAAGACCGACAACTGAAGACGATGAATGTTATGGGATTGATGACTTGGACGAGATGATCAACGAAGAAGCCCAGGAGTTTCTGAAAAATGAGGAACCTGACTCATTTTTATTAAGGGGATTGGAAAAATCAATTGATCAATCAGACCTATAATGCTACGAATCTACTAGTAAGAATGAAAAGAATGGGTCTGATTCAGAAAACTCGATATGACATATCAGCTCTATCAATACGCCGTATCGAGTTACATATGAAATTACAAATGGCGACAATGTTAAAACCGAACATCTTTATTCTGCCAATTCTAACGAGATTGGTGAGAAGAAACCAGAGCTGAAGAGTTTTCCTCAACACTTAGAATATGCATACCTTAATGGAGACAAATCCTTTCCCATTATTATCTCATCAGAATTGTCAGAAAAAGAGAAAACATCACTTCTGCAAGTATTGGAGAAACGAAAAGGAGCAATTGATTAGAAAATGTCGGATATCAAGGGAATCAGTCCGTCATACTGTACGCACAAGATTTTGATGGAAGATGATTACAAACTAGTAATCCAACCCCAAAGGCGTCTAAATTTGAAGGTCCAAGATGTTGTGAAAAACGAAATCATGAAACTGCTTGATTTTAGGCTAATTTATCCAATTTTAGACAGTTCCTGGGTTAGCCCTATTCATGTTGTGCCCAAAAAGGGAGGAATGACTGTAGTTTTAAATGATAATAATCAACTAATCCCTTCCCGAACATTTACTAGATGGAGGGTGTGCATTGATTACTATAAACTTAATGATGCAACTCGAAAAGATCATTTTCCTTTTCCTTTCATTAACCAAATGTTAGAACGTTTATGTGGGAATGAATACTACTGTATTCTTGATGGATTTTCAGGATTCTTCCAAATTCCAATTGCTCTAGAGGATCAAGAAAAGAACACCTTCACCTGTCCTTATGGGACTTTTGCTTACCGACGAATGCAGTTTGGATTATGTAATGCTCCTGCCACTTTTCAAAGATGCATGACGGCAATCTTTCACAACATGGTGGAAGATTTTATGGAAGTTTTCATGGACAACTTTTTTGGTGTTTGGTAACACTTTTGATTGTTGTTTAGCTAATTTAGATAGAATGCTTGCTAGATGTGAAGAAACTAACCTTGTGCTAAATTGGGAAAAATGCCATTTTATGGTAAAAGAAAGGATAGTTTTAGGACACAAATTTTTTGGAGCTGGAATCGAAGTTGATAGAGCCAAAATCGATATGATAGCTAAATTACCATACCCGACTAACGTAAAAGGAGTTAGAAGTTTTTTTGGGGCATGCTAGATTTTACCGAAGATTCATAAAAGACTTCTCAATGATCTCTAAACCGATGACCCAGCTTTTGATGAAAGACACGAAGTTTGATTTTTCTGATGACTGCAAAAAGGCGTTTAACATTTTAAAAGAAAAACTGACCACCGCGCCTATCACCATATCTCCCGATTGGAACGAGCCATATGAATTAATGTGTGAAGCTAGTGATTTTGCTGTTGGAGCAGTTTTGGGGCAACGAATTGATGGAAAATTCAAGCCGATTTATTATGCAAGCAAAACTTTGAATAATGCCCAAGAACATTATACCACAACCAAAAAAGAACTTTTCGCAGTTGTTTTCTCTTTTGATAAGTTTTGTCAGTGTCTTGTCTTATCAAAAACTATGGTTTACACTGATCATTTTGCTTTGAAGTATTTGTTCAGCAAAGAAGACACAAAACCAAGACTTATTAGGTGGGTTCTACTTCTCCAAGGATTTGACATTGAGATTAAGGATAAAAAGGGACAGAGAATTTGGCTGCAGATCATTTGTCAAGACTTGAGAACCTAGATTTGGGAACCTTCACAGAAGAGGAAATAACCGATGAATTTCCTGACGAGCATCTCATGATATTGAAAGCGGAGCTCAATAACGATGAACCATGGTATGCTGATTATATTAACTATATCGTTGGAAAGATCATACCTCTGAATTGGATGCCTGAAAAGAGAAGGAGATTTTTCTCTCAAGTTAAGTATTATTTTTGGGACGAACCGTATGCGTTCAAGCTATGGTCGGACAATATAATGAGAAGATGTGTTGATGGGGATGAAATCTTTGAAATCTTGGCACATTGTCATTCCGGACCAACTGGAGGACATCATAGTGCGTCAATTACTAGAAGGAAAGTCTACAAATCTGGATTCTATTGGCCTAGCATTTTTAAGGATGCTAAGGATTATGTGATGAAGTGTGATGCATGTCAGAGATCAGGAAACATATCATCAAGAAGTAAGATGCCTCAAAACAATATACAGGTATGTGACGTAATTGATATATAGGGACTAGATTTTATGGGACCCTTTTCGAACTCAAAAGGGAATAAATATATATTAGTGGCAGTAGATTACGTCTCAAAATGGGTGGAAGCTCAAGATCTTCCTACAAACGATGCTTGCATTGTAATTAGGTTTTTAAGAAGGCTATTTGAAAGATTCGGAGTTCCTAAAGCTTTGATTAGTGATCGAGGGACGCATTTTTGCAACTCTTAATTAGAAAAAGCCTTGCAGAAATATGGAGTGACTCATAAATTATCTACTACATATCACTCTTAAACCAACGGATAGACTAAAGTGACCAATAGAGCTATAAAACATATTTTGGAAAAATCAGTTGGGTATAACCCAAAGAATTGTTTAGAAAAGCTTGACGACGCATTAAGGGCATTTAGAACTGCTTACAAAACGCATACTGGATGCACCCCTTTCAAGTTGGTTTACAGAAAAGCTTGTCACCTACCTGTGGAGATCGAACATAAGGCATATTGGGCATTAAAACAATATAATATGGATCTTACAGCTGCTGCAAAAAACCATTTCATGGAACTTAATGAATTGATGGAGTTAAGAGATGAAGCATATGAAAACACCCGGATCTACAAAGAACGAACTAAGAAATGGCATGACTCTAGGCTTCGAGGGGATAAAAATTTCAAAGAAGGAGATAAGGTATTAATATTTAACTCTAGGTTTAGGATGCATCCGGGTAAGCTTAAATCAAAATGGTACGGCCCGTGTGTCGTAAAAACTGTGCATCTATATGGAACCGTGGAAATTATCGATAAAAATGGAGTCAGTTTTAAAGTCAATGGACATAGGTTAAAAAAGTATCACGATGGATATAATAACGAGGAAGAGAATGAAGTGGTTGAATTGGATAATGATACAACATAAAAGGAAGCTGAAGAAAAGTCTAACTTAAAGACTTCACTGTAAACAAAAGTGCTTCCCAGGAGACAACCCGGAATGTTATTTAATTTTTTTATTGAGTCTGTCTTTCCAGACTTCAATACGGCGTGTCTGTTCAACCCATACGGCGTATTGACTGTCTGGACGTTATCAGTCTTTATTTTTTTATGCACTTTAAAAACATTATTGTCAGTTCTGCGAATACGCCGTATTCATTAACTTGATACGCCGTATCCACAGACTGACCAGTATTTAGTTTGTTTTAGTTTAGTTTAAATTAACCATAGGTACCAAGATAGGAATGCACCTGTTTTTCCTATATTTTACGCAGGACCTTGTGAAGGAAATATCGATGAATATTGGTGGAAAATTTACGAATCTGGAAATCTTGAAGTGTTGGAGTCTTGAAACCTCAAGACAGCTGTTCAACACAAAATCTTGCTCATAAACGCAAATTAGAGGATCCACCAAGCAAAAAATCAGAGGAGTTTCTCATTCTAATTCTTTTTAAATTCTCGTATTTAATGTTGTATATATACAACGAGGACGTTGTATAATTCAAGTGGGGGGATGGAATTGGAATGATCACTTGTCATATTTTTCATAATAAAATGCTTAAATTATGTTCAAATTAAAAAAAATTTCAAGCATAATTTTATGAATTTACTTGATACATAACCCGCACACATTAACCCTTATTAGATATTGTGAGGATTTAACCTTTCCGTTTCTAAATGTTTACCCAAATTCTACAAAATATGAGTGTGCCAGTGATGTTGTAGACTTTAGAACTTGGCTTGGTATATCTATTCGAGACAACAATAATGAGTACTATAGATTTAATTGAAGTAACTTGTTTAAATTGGTAAATCTTAGGATTACAACCAAATCGCCTACACATGTTGTTTATTAACTAACTACACCGGTTAGTTAACCTCCCGTTAAACCCTTCCACTCTCATCTTTAGAGTGATGATCCACTAGAACAACCCGTAAAGACAATCCTTTAGGAATTTACACCAACTATTTGTTTCGTTACACCCTTACACCTTAACCTACCCTATTAGATAAAAGTTTAATTTACAGTTGCTAGTTGCTTAAAGTGTAAAGTTTGTATTTCCCGAGTCTTGTGTCATTTTCTATCTTGGGTGCGGTTGGAAATTTACACATTGCAAATGGGAATGTATATTAGTAGTCAAAGCTCATGTGATTTTACTACTGTCACAATTATTGGTGAAACCGAAGAACGAAGAAATTACCAAAGGAATTATCCGGAATTATTATGATGGTGAAGATGGTGAAACTACACCGAGATTTGAGGTATTTGAAGAAAAAAAAGGAAAAAATGAGAAAAAAATACAAAAAAAGAGAGAAAGAAAGTTTGAAGATAATCGTTTCGCAAAAAGCATTACCAAAAGAATTATACGAAGGGTCAATTATTTGTTGATACGTCTAAAAATCAATGATGTAGAGTATTGTACAAAGTGGAAGATATCGCCACTTGCCTTGTAGAGTATGTAAAGTTTTGGGATGATTGGGAAGTTGATCGTTACGGGAACGCCAACTTAGGTTGTTATGTTTGATCTATGATCAAGACGTTGTAAATAGTTGTGTCTT
>BQNB010044634.1:29982-44763 GCA_026074375.1 Tanacetum coccineum
ATCATATGATGTTCTCATCATTCAGGTCAAATCTTCGTATATAATAAACATGTGAATTTGTATATATGTAGTGTAGACTTTATGGTGATATTAAGGAGTGCTCGAGTGCAAAATTTTCAACTTATTGTACTCAGCACTATCTTATATACCCTCATACATTGAGGGGGAGCGTTAAAATGTTCCTTATAGCTAGCTATATAACATTTTCCCCTGAACGGTTAATCAATTGATATCCAAAATATCAAGGGGTTAACATTTTGGATAAGGGGAGAAAATGTGATTAAACTGAATCTAACGTGTATCGAAATGTGATCATATAAAATAGACTCAGTACACTTTACACTTAGCATGTACTACGATATTGATGCACATGTTAAGGGGGAGCTTTTAGTGATGAAATACCCAAAAGAACGGCCATGTTCTTAAATTTATGAAGTTATAAGGCGGTTAGGCTTAGGTATTCAAATCCCATGATCCAGCCAGAACCGAAGGGATCTACCCAGGGATATCCACTAGTTAGTGTAGAAGTCCTTAGGTATGATACAAAAGGAGAAAAAGTGAGAATCGGGAATAATGCCGACTGAGATGGAGCTAACACTGGAACAAACCCAACAAGGTGGTAGTTATGAAGTCTCGGTAAGCATTGAAGGGGTTAAAGAATGAAAAAGAAATGTAAGGATAAAGGGTGTAAAGAAAGAAGCCCTCCATACACTTAGGCAGAAACCGGGTCAATACATAAACTGTCGGAAACACTAAGGTGTTGTCTGACATTGAAGACTGTCATGGACCCAGTGACGCTATGCACAACCCTCCCTAGCCACTCAAGGTCTCTCAAAAGACTCTTGTTTCATTTCTTACGGAGATTACATGCATTTCTATCGACTTTCTCACTCCGAGTTAGTTGATATTGAAAAGGTGGCAGTCTGCTCCAGCCTCCGATCACTAAAATCAAAGTGCACTATTGAGTCTAGAGCCAAAAGAGATCATCTATAAATCTCATTAGGACACGTGTCAAAATTATGCTTGCTATCTCACACAATGTGAATAACGAGAAAATATAAAGAGTCCTACGCATTATCCTTGTGATTTTGCCAGAACATCAGAGTGAATTCATTCACAATGAAGATGGAAATCCTGCTTGAGCCAACATCAAACAAGCTCATGGTAGGTAACTTGTGCGATTCTTTATGAATCAAACTTGTGACAACTGGAAAGAAACGATGGTGCGATTCTATAAGAATCAAACTTGTTCCAGGGTATGAATTGACGATTGATGATGAATTTTGAAATGATCAACACTCTCGATGTGTCACAAAACCACTTTAGCAAGTGACACGTCGATTGATTTTCAAATCAATTTTTACTTCAATCGGTGAGATAGTAACTCGCTGGTTCACTCTTATCGTGTTGTCTGCTTTGAGACGTTTCGATAATGAGAACATGCTGAGTTTGATGAATCTAATACACATGTGTTAGAAAGATTCTATACTTCAGCTAGAAATCCTGTCAAGGAGATTCTTCTTAAATTGAATCTACCTGATCACAGGTCGATCCTCACGGATTCGAAGGTTACTCCAACCAAACACGGACGAATGACAAAGCCATATTCGTACCCCCGCTTTATTGCTAACTGTTTTATTGCAGGAAACTTAAAGATGGTGGTGAAGGTACCTGTTTCCCGCTGACTCACAAGATCCATAGCCACATGCTCATACCCGACCGACAAACATAAAGACATCATGAAAGCTCAAGTACATGTTTCAAGACTTCCGCTACTCTGATACCGTACGTCTTTCTTGAAGTGACAAAGTATTAAAGTCAAAGAATTTCAAAGAAGTTTTCGTCACTCTGATACCGAACGTCTTTCTCGAAGTGACGAAGTGTTAAAGTTAAAGAATTTCAAGAAAGATGCAACATTAAAGCTTTCCAAGTCAACAAATCAAGAATGGTATGAGCATGTCGGTCCAGAAGTCACAAGATCACAAGATGACAAAGTCACAAGATGGCGAAACAAGATTATGCTTGGTTGATGATCTCACAGTGCTCAAGATCACATCTCCACTTACAAGTAAAGATAAAGGAACAAGCTCGAGCCTAAAGTCAAAGATTACTACAACATATTCACAAGAGAAAGTCAAGTTTACGAGCTGAAGACTAAGAGATATAGCATAGTATGCTAGGTTTAAATTTTGTAAAATGGAGTGACCTCCCTTAGGGGGAGATTGTTAGAAACAAGAAAAGTATCGGTCACTTCCAAGTTGTAATAGTCTTAGCCCGTAGTTTGTTATATGATTAGTCTAGTAAGCTAGTCTGGCCCAAGGCCCATGGAAAGCCCGTTAAGGCCTATGGCCGGCCATCATAGGACTATATATACACCTCTACATGCCTTAGAGAGGTGGTGGATTGGTTGGTTGGTTTTTGTATTTTTACTTTTCATATATGCATTTCATGTTTTCTTACTTTCTATCTCTAGAAACAAAACCTTCCTTCCACTCACTCTCTCTCTAGTTCTTGATTGTTTATCATAGATTACTAGTATTCTTCATTGTTGCTCAGTCATTTCTTGCTCCTCTTGCATTCTTTGAGCCAACAAACGATCTAAATGTATTTGTTATGCATGCTCTGCTTCTTGTTTAACTTGTAATCTCATGGCTTCCTCTAATCCAGCTCTTTCATCATCTAGTTGTTTTTAGTTTTCTTTAGAGGGGGAACATCTTCTTCAACCATTAGAGCTTTGCCGTCTCTTTGTTCCTTAGCAGATTCTTCCACATCTTCAAAAATAATTGATTTTGACTTTGATGTCTCACTCATCTGCACAAGGATAGCTGCAACTGTAACCTCATCATCTTCAAGAAGTGTTGTTGTTGTTGTTGTGGGAGGTGGTTTTGGTTCAGCTGTACTAACAGATACACCAGCATTAACTACTTCTGCAGCAGCAATAACCACTTGCTTTGCATCTCCTTCAACATGTGTTATACCTTCATCCCTAACAACATCAAACCCAACATCAAAGTCATCTTCTTCAGATATTAACCTTGCGTTCAAATTCCTCTCATGTTTGGATGCATCCTCCTTATCCAAACTTCTTCTTTTGGAAGTACCAATTTTGAAGAGTTTTAACCCTTGAGTTCCTGATCTTTTCCTGTTTTCCAACTTCTTGACTCTCTTCTTTAAGATAGCAATCTCCTTTGCTTGAGCAGTCATTGCCTTCTCCAGATCAAGAACCCTGTTTGACAATTTTCTGCCTTTCCTATGTTTTTGGGTCTTTTATGGTTGTGATGATGATGGAATATCAGATAACTGTTCTTCATGAAAGGATTGAGCAGGGGAAGGTGTTGGTTGGGGTTCAGAGGGTTGTCCTGAACCTTCACCCTCTTCTGCATGAATTGCCAACATATTTTGAAACAAAGGTGTGTTTTTGCCTGAAAAATCTTTGCCTTTCCTTCTCATGTTTGCAAAAACCTTTTTAGTAAGAAAAGGTTGTTTATAAATGTCTTTAAGTACAGAAAGATTTTTAATTTGATTGTTCAAAAATAGTTGTAAAAACCTTGGATACATCAAAAAAAATTTAGATTTAGGATCCAAGTTCCTCAACATACCATCAAAAATTAATTTTGAGAAATTAAACTTTTGACCCTTAGCTAAACAAATAACTGCTGATGCTACATTTGTTGAAAATTCATTCCAAGCAGTTGATTTTGAACTCAAGCAATGTAGGATGGTATGTATAAGATACTTCCAGTGAGGGGAAAATAAAGCCTTTTCAAAAGAAAGTTTATCAGAATCTCTTTCATATCCCATCAATGCAAGGTTTTCAAAAATCTCAACAGTTGTTAGACAAGTAGCACCATCCTCATCATTAAAGTGAAGATCACTCCTGACTGATGATTCTGTTACTACTACACTCTTGCCAGCAACCTTGGCATATATTTGTGTTTCATTATTAGTTGTTTTGGTCTTTGCAGTAGACCAAAACTGCTTAATGTAAGAAACATATACAGTGGGATTTACAGTTAATGAATATCTGATAGAGCTAGCATTCAAGAAGTCTACTATGTCTGCAAAATCATCATTCCCTTCTGTTTTTGTCAAGAACGCCACCATATTGTGTTGGTTTTCAAAGTCCAAGTCCGCCATTGAAGATTAATTGGTTGTAGTCCCTGCAGGTCACCCCATCGTTAGTTTAAGGGTCCGGTGAACAAAAACCAATATAAACTCAAAGTATAAGAACAGATTCTGGTAACTTGACATTTACTTAAGAACAATTTAGTCCCTTAAGTCCTTAAACTTATCATTTACTTAAGAACAGTTTTTAGTTGCAATTAATATAGATGGTTGAGGCCCATTTCCCCTTATAAATATCACCCATACATGAACCCTAATTTCATTTCCTTTAGCAGTTTATGAAGAAGATTGACTTAATTAAAGGAACATATATAAGAATACTTACTAGTGGTGACGGGAGTGGTGGGTCTATGACGGGAGAGTGACAGCGACGAGACGTGATGAGAGCTGTGGTGGTGACGGGATTTGTGGTGAGATGAGAGGGAGTTGTGGCACGGTTATTTTGGCCTATTGATCTTCTAGGAGGAGTTGTTTCTGTGCTTAATTTGGTACATGATTCATGAAATTTTTGGGGGGAATACATTGTCACGAATTTTACGAAATATTTCACGACAATATCGGAGGAAAATACCTTTAGCCACGATAATATAGCAAAGGTTGAAAAAATCGCGACTCGATAGCCGGACGGTCGACCTCTCAGTAGCTTGTAATCGTTCTAGGCGGGATTAATCGGGAAAATACTTTTAGCCAAAAACTCCCGCCTAATACTCCCGCCAAATAGGTAATTAACATGGTCATGGGTCATGTGCATTGGGTTGTAGTGGATTATAGCTTCATGTTACGACACATCAATGACTGGTGACAATGGGTAATTAACATGGGTCATGGGTCATGTGCATTAGGGTGGTAGTGGATTATAGCTAGTGTAATGGAACCCATGCATGACCGGTGATAATGACTAATTCATATGGGTCATGGGTCATGTGCATTAGGTCACATTCATTAATAGGTATTTGACATCATATGGGTCATATGCATTGGGTTGTAGTGGATTATAGCTTCATGTTACGACACATCCATGACTGGTGACAATGGGTAATTAACATGGGTCATGGGTCATGTGCATTGGGTTGTAGTGGATTATAGCTTCATGTTACGACACATCCATGACTGGTGACAATGGGTAATTAACATGGGTCATGGGTCATGTGCATTGGGTTGTAGTGGATTATAGCTTCATGTTACGACACATCCATGACTGGTGACAATGGGTAATTAACATGGTCATGGGTCATGTGCATTGGGTTGTAGTGGATTATAGCTTCATGTTACGACACATCCATGACTGGTGACAATGGGTAATTAACATGGGTCATGGGTCATGTGCATTGGGTTGTAGTGGATTATAGCTAGTGTAATGGAACCCATGCATGACCGGTGATAATGACTAATTCATATGGGTCATGGGTCATGTGCATTAGGTTATCACTGGTCACATTCATTAATGGGTATTTGACATCATATGGGTCATGTGCATTGGGTTGTAGTTGCTTAGAGTGTCATGTTACGACACATCCATGACTGGTGACAATGGGTAATTAACATGGGTCATGGGTCATGTGCATTGGGGTGGTAGTGGATTATAGCTAGTGTAATGGAACCCATGCATGACCGGTGATAATGACTAATTCATATGGGTCATGGGTCATGTGCATTAGGTCACATTCATTAATAGGTATTTGACATCATATGGGTCATATGCATTGGGTTGTAGTTGCTTAGAGTGTCATGTTACGACACATCCATGACTGGTGACAATGGGTAATTAACATGGGTCATGGGTCATGTGCATTGGGGTGGTAGTGGATTATAGCTAGTGTAATGGAACCCATGCATGACCGGTGATAATGACTAATTCATATGGGTCATGGGTCATGTGCATTAGGTCACATTCATTAATAGGTATTTGACATCATATGGGTCATATGCATTGGGTTGTAGTTGCTTAGAGTGTCATGTTATGACACATCCATGACTGGTGACAATGGGTAATTAACATGGGTCATGGGTCATGTGCATTGGGGTGGTAGTGGATTATAGCTAGTGTAATGGAACCCATGCATGACCGGTGATAATGACTAATTCATATGGGTCATGGGTCATGTGCATTAGGTCATATTCATTAATAGGTATTTGACATCATATGGGTCATATGCATTGGGTTGTAGTTGCTTAGTGTGTCATGTTATGACATATCCATGACTAGTGACAATGGGTAATTAACATGGTCTGGGGTTATGTGCATTGGGTTGTAGTGGATTATAGCTTCATGTTATGACATAATCATGACTGTTGATAATAGGTAATTAACATGGGTCAAGGGTCATGTGCATTAGGTTGTAGTTGATTATAGCTTCATGTTACAACACATCCATGACTGGTGGTCCGCGTGAAACGTATAATTGTTGAAAAAGGTACTTAACGAAATTGGAATCACCAGGTTGAGTAGGTACTTAACGAAATTGAAATCACCGGGTTGGGTTTTTTTTATATTTTTGTAGTTATTTTTTTATTAAATTTATGGAAGTCTTAATTTAAATTTTGTAGCTTTTTTAACATTTTTTTATTAAATTTATGGATGTCTTAATTTAAGCTCCTTGATTTGGTAGTGTAGTATGCGCTTGTGACCGTCTATAGTTTGTTTCGAAAACCAAACACAGGTTGTACGAATGATGAGGCTGGAAAGGTTTTCTTTCGTATTAGTACTTCCTTTCTTGCATTTCGTTTCGTTTATCAATCTTTATGTAGTTGTAGATTCATGGGTGCATTTGAATTGGGATCCGTTACAGTTTGTGTCGAAGGATGTTTGTGATTTAGTTTATGTTTATGCTTGTCGGACTGGTCGTGACTAAAGGTTTTTAGGCACGGGGTTATAGCCACGACCGAATACCACGATTGGTTTTCAGACTATATGGATGTGTGTATAACCATGTAAGATTACCACTTTTTAATATGTTAATTATCATAAAATTATATTTTTTTAAAATAAGTTAAATTGTTAATAACCTTTTTAATAATAAATGATTGCATCTTTTGAGACTAATTTAAATCATTAATGTCAAATTATCACTAATTCAAAAAATTTAAATTTGGAGCCAAATTGCAGCCAAAAATTTTTAAACTCACATAGGAAGATAAACGGGTTTTTTTTCCTCATTTCATCATTAATCCCTTTTTCATCTCCAAAAAAAGGCTGCAACCAAAATAGAAGAATAACATCTCTTTTTATACCATTAATTACCACTTTTACTTATTTTCTTTTACACATTGCTGCTAAAGTATCATGGACACTCAAGCCATTGATGATCAGGCTCATTTGGCTAATTATGATAGTTATAATGAAATTGAAAATGACGATTTAGGATATCATTCAGAGGAGTATTTTGATGATGCGCATGAGGTTGATGAAAACAACCATTTAAATGGGAATGTAGGTAAGAGGGGCATAACCATGTTATATAAGTTTCGCATGGGAATATGGAAAACCCGGTGGAGTAAAGCTGAGTGTAACCTTCGATGCGTTGAATAGGATATCAAGAAAACACAGAGCATTGTTTTTGAGTTTTTTAGGAGACATGGTTCGTAAGCATATAGGTTTGAAGATTCTAGCATGGAACAAGGTGGGTTCAGAAGCAAGAGATAAACTATGGGATGAAATCACGGTACACATTTAATATTTTTGAACCCAATACTACATAAGTTTATCCTGCATTTACATTATGTGCAACTAATTCACAACATTCTGTTATTTTTTTTTCTGTTAACCTTTGCAGCGATACTTTGATGTTGACTTGACAGCCAGAAAGCTGGTAATGAATCGTCTTGGTCAACTTCTAAGGAATTTCAGAACGAAATTGAGACGAACATACATATTGCCCAACCAAGATACACCTTCAAAGCTAAATGAAGTCCCGGCGAAGTATACTGCAATTTTAAAAGCCGAAGAATGGGTCAATTTTGTAAAGTACATGGCCACCCAGGCTTACAAGGTTTTAATTAGTCATTTTTATTTAAGTCCATATATCTTTCATAATTTTGTGTTTTCATATATATTACATCTAAACGCCTTATGATTTTGTGTTGCAAGGTGAAATCAGCTGCAGGTAAAATGGCATGTTCTAAGTGTCTTTATCCGCATACAATAGGACGAGGTGGATACGCACATGTGAAAGAGAAAATGGTAAGATTACACATTTGCATTTCATAGCATCATATATACTTTCGTTTATATTGGTTTAACTTACATGTGTATGTATTTGATGTTTATAAGATTGAAAAAAAAGAAATTGAACCAGATGAAGAACCCTCGCGTGGTACACTGTGGTTGAAAGGAAGGGTAAACAAAGACGGAGATTATCCAGATGATGAGATTAGATCAGTGGGAGATAAACTTGTAAGTTTGACTGCAAATTTTTTTATTATGTTCATTTTAGTATAATAACCTATTTCCCATATTGTGTGTGCAGAAAGAAACTGAGGACAAGATCAAAGAAGGAACCTTGAAGGTTGATCAAGGCACTGATGCCATAATAGTTGTATTAGGTAAAGAAAAGGGAGGTTATGCAAGAGGAGTAGGAAGTGGTGTTACATACAAGAGGTATTTTGATCTTCCACGAAGCAAACATGTAGCTGATGAAAGAATTTTGTTACTACAAAGTCAACTTGATGCTGCGAGACGTGAACGTCAAGAGAAAGAACTATTAATCCAGAGTATGTCCAGCAAGATGTTACAGACAGAGGGATTGGTGACTAAACTGAAGACTCAGTTGGCTGCAAAAGGGGGGGGTTGGCATCAAGGCCAAAGCAATTGACACCACCAGCTGTAAGACATTTTTTATGTTGCTAACAATTTCATTTTCTAATTAACGCTAACAGCACTGATCATATAGATAGCAGGTACATCTGACCTAATACCCTAGGACCTCCTTTTATACACCAAGGAGACCTAATGGGCTTACAATAATGCGAGACGTGAACGTCAAGAGAAAGAACTATTAATCCAGAGTATGTCCAGCAAGATGTTACAGACAGAGGGATTGGTGACTAAACTGAAGACTCAGTTGGCTGCAAAAGGGGGGCGGTTGCAGTCAATGCCAACCCAATTGACACCACCAGCTGTAAGACATTTTTTATGTTGCTAACAATTTCATTTTCTAATTAACGCTAACAGCACTGATCATACAGATAGCAAGTACATCTGACCTAATACCCTAGGACCTCCTTTTATACACCAAGGAGACCTAATGGGCTTACAATAAGTTTCCATCCAATTATAATCTTTTCCTAATATAATTCATGCATATCTAATAAGCAGTAATAACACAACAGTACTAGCTTATATATATAATAGTCTTAACTCAGAGCAACATTAATATACTAACATTTGAAACTAACACTAGCAGTACTAACATTTGTACTAGCAGCACTAATGACTTGGTATATTTTCTTCAGTCTTTAACCAGCAGTCTTAACCATAACCAGCAGCAGTACTAAGAATCCTTTTAATCCCAACACATTTCTTAATTTATATTGCAGGTGTCTCTGGTGGACATTCATCCAGTAAATAGCAGTGCTGATGAAGAGGGCGGAACAACTGTTGTTGGATGTGATCCCCCCAGAAAAAAAAAAATTTTTTGGATTTTTTGGGCGAGCATTCAGAAGGAAATGCAAAAAAGGGTAAGTAATTAATAAAACATCCCCCTGTGATTTTTGAATTCTACATACATGTCTTATATATTTACCGTGTTTTATATGCATACAGGAAACTGTTAAATCTGTGGGAGCTAAGAAAACGACTAGATCAATCCGAAAGGATTCTTCAAGTCAAGATTCCCAATCCAAAGAAAATGTGTCGGTACTACCACAAGTATGTATTTCAACATGTTCATATTATCGTTTGTTAATTAGAATTTCTGATACATACATGCAACAAATCATTTTTTAGGCAATAAAGTGCAGACTGTGGCACTTAAAGAAATCAACTATTATTGCTGAGGGTACCGTATACAAGAGTGATGGAAAAATAATGCTTCATAACAAAGCACTCCCAAAGGATTGCTACAAAGTGTCAATTGATAAATCTCTAGTGGATGCAGCATTTATACCGGATGTAGGAAATAACGGTTGCACAACAGTTTTGGATGCAGTAGGTGGTTTTGTTGCATGGCCAAAGAATCAAGTTGTTTTGGATCCAAAGGTACATACATGTGTTCTATGAACCTACATATATATAATTCTTCATATTTAATTCAGTGTTTGATACACGCGGCAATTTTGTTTCCTGCAGGCAACACCACCAAGTACCATACAAATGATCACTGGTGAGAACAAAACTGCACCTAAAGTACAAACGAAGCGCAAAAACGTTTACGTCTCTAGTGATGCCATGCAAAAGGAAGCTAAGATGAGGATCAGTCAGAAGGCCTTAGTTTATTGAGAAGTTTAGTATATACGACATTACAATTTTATATTGGTTCAGTTATATACATTCCAGTTTTATTGTATTTGAATTTATTTTGATATATATATTTGATTTTGTTTTGATATATATTGATTTCTTAAATGTGACTAAAAGATGCATATGGTCACACTTATTAACACTTTTTTGTCAATGTTTGCTTAATTCGTTGTATGACTAAATATTACAAATGACCACACAAACATAAAATTCATGTGGCCATTAGATGATCAATAGTCACACAAAATACACGTTCCTCACTTAAACACCATATGGGTCACACTTATTAACACTTTTGTCACTTTTATGCAAAATTGTATGTGACTAACACCCAAAAAGAAACATGTCTTGTGTGACTAATATGAAGAAATGGCCCACACAAACATGAAAATTCAGTGCCATTGGATGATCAATAGTCACACAAAATACACATTTCTTCACTTTAAACAGCATATGATCACACTTATTAACACTTTTGGTCACTTTATGCTTAGTTGTATGTGACTAAATACCCAAAACAAACATGCTTTGTGTGACTAAATATTACAAAAGGCCACACAAACATAAAATTCATGTGGCCATTGGATGATTAATAGTCACACAAAATACACGTCTTCCTTTAAACACCTTATGGTCACACTTATTAACACTTTTTGGCTACTTTAACATACTTATATGTGACTAAATCCCAGAAACAAACATGCTTTTGTACTAAATATTACAAACGGCCACACAAACATAAAATTCATATGACCATTGGATGATCAATAGTCACACAAAATACATTTACTTTACTTTAAACACCATATGGTCACACTTTATTAAACTTTGGCCACTTAGCTTAATGTATTGGACAAACACCCAAAAGAAACATGCTTTGTGTGACTAAATATTACAAATGGCCACACAAACATAAAATTCATGTGGCCATTGGATGAACATTAGTCACACAAAATACACATTTCTTCAATTTAAACACCATATGGTCACACTTATTAACACTTTTTGTCACTTTATGCTTAGTTGTATGTGACTAAATACCCAAAAAAACATGCTTTGTGTGGCTAAATATTACAAAAGGTCACACAAACCTCAAATTCATGTGGCCATTGGATGATCAATAGTCACACAAAATACACATTTCTTCAATTTAAACACCATATGGTCACACTTATTAACACTTTTGGTCACTTTATGCCTAGTTGTATGTGACTAAATACCCAAAACAAACATGCTTTGTGTGGCTAAATATTACAAAAGGTCACACAAACATAAAATTCATGTGGCCATTGGATGAACAATAGTCACACAAAATACACATTTCTTCACTTTAAACACCATATGGTCACACATATTGACACTTTTGGCCACTCTATGTTTAATTGTATGTGACTAAATATACAAAAAAACATGCTTTGTTGGTTGTACATTGTTTACGGTCACTAAATTGTACCTATTTAGTCACACAAAAATCGTGGATACGGACACTAAAGCTTTCTTATGTGTGACTAACTCGAATGCGTGACCGTAGGTGACCTACGGTCGCGCGACCTTTTGTCACACACGAAACTTTTCGCGTGTGTGACTATATGTATATAGTCACACATTTTTGGTGTGACCAATAGCACTTTTTGTACTAGTGTTATACAAGTATGGTTTAATTTATACAAGTATATATAAATTAAGGGTTTAAAAGATTACTTATTAAGTTTATGGATAAATAAATGTAAGCACATGATGTTCTTGGACAAACCTAAAGTATATGAGACTTATAGTATAAAATGTGGTAGAGGACTTGTAGCAAACCAACTAAGCTAAAAACTTATAAAAACAAGTTTTAAACACATTTTAACTAAAATATTAAAACCCACTGTTTTAATCACGAAAATAAAGTATTCATTTTATATTTTTATAAAATACTACAAGTTACAATGATAGTAGGCATATATAGAACTCGAAAATCCGAGCTATAACGAATAAGATACGCCATTTGCAAGTTTACGATAATAAATACTTTTATAAAAATAATTTTATAAAAACAAATTACTATTCATTGCAGACGTGCTCGAAAGAACTTTTAATTACGAAGACGTGCTCGAAAGAATCACTAAAATCGGAGTTAAAACGAATAAGATATGACTTTTACGAGGTTACGAAGATTAATTTTATAAAATATACATGAACAGTAAAAATACTGTTCACCAGAGGACTCAAAAGTTATAAATTTAGTATTTTGATAAATTTTCTTAATACAAAAGCGTGGACATAATGAACGTACAAAATGGACTTAAAACGAGAAAGATACGCACTATTTTATACTTGTGCACTATTTCCTGACATGAATAGTGTTGGTTCGTTTTTAATAAAAAAAATTGTGAAACATTTTAGAATCACTTACATAATATTTATACACGTTTTAAACTTTATAAATACTATTTTACAAAGGCGATTGAACTATTTATACGATTACTCGAGTACAAATACATGGTTATTATTTATCAAATGCGATATAAATATTATTTCACAAATACAATTAGATGGTAATATAGCTTTATAGAATTATATATGGTACTAGTTATTCAAAGTACGTAGTACTCATACGACCTAAAATTAATTAGGTTGCATTCGGACGTGTATGTGACGCATTTTCATTCTGCGATTTACATTGTTGATTCGTTCACTCAAGGTGAGTTTATAGCCCCTCTTTCACTTGTTTTACAATTATTTTACAAATCTCGGGGGAGAATCCATGCTTGTTACAACTTGTTTATATATTCATGTACAATCCCTTTTGCATACTCTTATAGATACTGGATACATACTTGATTTCGTAACTTTGTTACAAACTCGTTTACATACTTATTACAAACTCGTTACAACTTTGTTATACACTCATTTGCATATCTCACGGTGAGATACAATACTTGTTTTTACTTATGGACCCAACAACTATACTTTACTCTTTTGATTACGGATTAGCTTAAGTTGCATGAACTATAAATTACTCGGAAGGTACGCGCGAATGTTATATAATAGATCTAATCGGGATTGACAATCCTCGTTCGGGTGATTAGCTATCACTAGAAACGAACGTTATACCATGTCGGAGCATGACTAGATTGGTGTCTATAGGGCCAACAACTACATACTTATGAACTCTTACTGTTCTTTGAATAAAGTGGCATACATATAAGTCTACGTCACAGTTTTATGAACTTAGGGGTGCAATCGAAATCACATAAGGTGACTATTGTATTGGATACAATGGTCATGCATACTTTACAAACGCTTTGTTTCGACTATACTCAACTTTTTTTGACTATCGTATGGGATACAATAGTCATACCCATCTTTGATTTCAATATTCATGCATACATATTTGGTGACTATTATAACGATTGAAATTGTCATATACACTTTACAAATCTTTGATCTAACATTTACATTTACAAAAATATATGAACTCACCAACTTTATGTTGACACTTTTAAGTATGTTTTCTCAAATGAATTAGATGTTGGACATACATGATGTGCATTGGAGTCTAGACTATACAAGATTACATACATGGGTTTCTACAAACAAATCTCGTTGTATTACTTTCAAGATTTTCATTATGATGTAAATATGGGACAAGTGCTATAACAAGTTTAATTTCAATTAAATCAACGAGATTACTTTTTAAATGACTCATTTAGAGGTCGTTCTCTCATAGATTGTGCAATGTACTTATGAAGTAACGCTCCCGGACATAATTTCGCTGCGACCCAATTTGGGGGTGTTACAGATTGGTATCAGAGTCAAGGTTATAGAGAACCAGGTCAAATATTTTTACTTGGACTATAACCGTTTTCAAATATTGCATCATACAAAAGTTTTGCACGAGACATACATACACTATTTGTTTGCATTAGTTGGTCATACTAGATGCTTACATGATTAATATACGTGTTTCTATTACATTAGGTATATTACTACTCATGCTTTATATATATATATATATATAGAGTTAGGATCAAATGAGAAGTTTTCTTAAAATAAGAAGGATAAGAAGTAACTATAACCGCATATTCGAGATGCATCGACTTAAATTAGATGCATCTCTATAATCTTAAAAGCATTATAATGCATCATAATGTGTGTTCTAGCTTTTAATTAGATGCATATACGTATATTAGATGCATTTCATTTTTTATCTT
>BQNB010044635.1:3718-44762 GCA_026074375.1 Tanacetum coccineum
ATTGAATGATCATTTTTAGTTTACGCGATTTAACTTAACGTTTACGGTTTAAGTGCAAACGCGTAAAACCCTAAAAATAATTAATGGATTAAATAATGTCGTACAATGACCTAAAACATGATGTGTTATACTCCATATCATGATAATCCATTGAGTGGAAATCCCACTCCGATTTTAGAACCCGTGACCAAGTCTTCTTCTTCTTCCCCCACACTTACTTCCATCGAAGAAAGTGATTTAATTTGGGAAGAATTCGAAGCTTATCTCGCAAGTGATTCATTTATACTGGGAAATAGTAATCCTTCATCTCATCTCCCTCCTTTTCATAATTCTTTAAGTGGTAGTACCACTTCTTCTTCACCTAGTCTCCTGATTTCTGAGACTAGCGACTATTCTCTTGAGGAGTTCGTAGATGAACTCGCTCTTATTACATTTCCACCGGGAAATGATGACCTTCCCTTTGATATCGAATCTGATCTTTGAGAAATTAAGTATTTTCTTAACCATGATCCTATCCAGGAATGGATTTTATTCTCGAAGATTCGGTTGATAAAAATTCTCCTAATGACAATCTTGTTGATACCATTTCTAAGATGTTCACCGATGAACATGCTCTTGATTACTCATCCCCACCATTATGGGATGATTATGATGATAATCTTTTTGATCTTGAGACCGTTAATGATGATACTTATGATGATCCTTTTTACTCCAAGGAAGAGAAAATCAAAGATTCTAAAATCTTGATTGATGAACTTGATCCCCCTAGATCAAGTGATTTCCTTCCTTTTCTCGAGTGTGACTCGGTTTTCTATGAGGATTTTTCCAAGGTTGATGCTTTGCTTTCAACCGACAATGAGGACAAGATATTTAATCCGGGTATACTCATTCATGAAAACTTCTTTGAAGTCACCAACTATGCAACACCGGATAAGAATGTAAAGAAGCTCACTAATACTTCTTTAATTCATGAGGATTTTAATCCTCCTCTTTATGAACTTCCTTTCCACAAAGAAGTTCCCGGGCTCGGAGCTTTACTCTCGTTTTCGTCCGAAAATGAGGAAAAAGTTTTCAACCCCGGGATTTTAATTTCTAAAAGAGTTCATACTTCTCTTCTCCCAGAATTTTCTCATCGGGACTCTAAAGCTTTCAAAGTCATTAAAATTTTTGAAAGCCCAATGGAGATTTTTCCTTGCTCTTATGGAGAGGACATCCATATTTTGGATGTCCCGTGTCTCCATTTCTATCCCCCTTGACCAGTTCAAGTATGGGGGGATCGGGTCAAGCTAAGTGACCTAAAACAAGCACTTCGTGGGTGGCAACCCATGCTTATCCTAGTATTATCGTAGTAGTAGTATGCTAGCATAGTAGTAATGAATAAGTGTTTTTTGTTGTTGTGAGGAGGCTCGCCTCTTTCATTTTCCGTGTTTTGTGTTTGTGTTGTTGTATGTCCAGGATTTCCTAGATTTTTGAAGCCTCTCGTGCTCTCGGTTTTGTCCTTCGTTCACAAGAGCTTCACATCCTCAGCTTCATTTTGGAAATCCGATATCCAAATCTTATCGACTAACGTTTTTCTTTAAGCACGCTTAATAAACGGCTTAGGATTTACGTAGTGTTGGGAAAATAGATTGTAACAGACTTAATACTGGTAGTATAACAGTTAAGTCTGATAGTGATAGTTAGTTCTGTTAGTATTAAGTTAATACTGGCAGTACTAAGTTAAGTCTGGCAGTACTAAGTTAGTACTGGTAGTCTTAGCAGTACTAAAGTTAGTACTGGTCATAGTTAATTCTGTTTATAGTTAAGTCTGTTTATGAAACAGAATAGTAATAGTTATCTTAGAGATATCTTAGGAGATATCTTAGGAAAGGATATGTATTATCCTTTCACACGGTTGTAAAGCCCATTAGGGTTTCCTTGGTGTATAAGAGGAACCCTAAGGCACAATGTTACACACACGGTTTTAGAGAAATATCAATAGAAGCATAGAGCTTTATAGAAATTTTAGTATTGTCGTTTCTTCTTTACTCTTGTGTTAAGATTCCGCATTAACACTTGATAATTCATAGTCAGTGTCTCTCATATAGTTGATTTGGATTTATCCAAGTTATCTATCGTCTTACAAAGGCTAGTCAGATCCTAAACCAAGGACCTACAAGTGGTATCAGAGCCTTTAGAGGGACTCTGAGAAAGAAGAATCTATAGAACCACAAACAACAAACTACACTCTCCTACAAAATGTCCACAAACCTGCAAAATGATGATTTCTCAACAACATTCAGTGATGCGTGAGAATCAAACCATGATGATGCATTCAGACACTGGTGTCCGACCTAAACAACCACAACAGATGATCCTCAAACAAATGCTATCTAAAATATCAAACTCAATTCTGAAGGAAGGACGGAGTTCTGATATATATGGGCAATGGAGATGGAGCATTACCTTGAATACATTGATAATGAAGTATGGAAGGTAATTCAGAATGGAAACTCCAAGAAGAGAATATCAACTGGAAAGGATGGTGTTATTCGAGTACTTTCACCAGTTACTGCTGCAGAGATTCAAGCTGTTGAAAAGGAAAGGAAGGCTAAGAATATTTTGCTGTACGCCATTCCTAAAGACATATGAGAAGATTTCATGGAATGGACTGATGCAAAAAAGAGATCTGGGAACAGCCATCGAACTAGTTTGTGTGGTAAATGTAAATTAAAGAAAATGCAGAAGGCTGTTTTCAATCAACAGTTTAAAGATTTAAAGATATCTAATGTGAAGGACTAGAAAAGGAATATGACAAGGTTTCAATCATTACTTTCTCAATTTCAGAAGCTCATGGTGCTGAAGTATCAACAGAAGATGCAAATCATAAGTTTCTTAGATCTTTGCCTTCAGCATGGTCCAATCTGGCAATGACAATGAAGAACTAATCCTGAGGATTGGACAATTTATCTATTGATTGATTTATACAAATATCCTTAGAGTGTTTGAGCAAGAAATGCAAGGTTCTCCAAAACCATCTTCAAGTGCTCAAAATGTTGCTTTTGTTTCACAAAGCAAAAGTAGCACTAATAAGGTTAAGTCTGGTTTTTCTGGTGCATACAGTTCTTGCACTCCTTCTACTTCTTCAACAAATATTCCTGAAAAAGAAGTTCTTGCTGGTTTTGCTGATGAAGTAATCTACTCCCTCTTTGCCAAACAAACAGAGGATTTGGACTTACTTCATGAAGATTTGGAACAGATTGATGATGTAGATATTGAAGAAATGGACATCAATTGGCAAATAGCAATGATTGCTATTCGAATGAAGAAGTTCTATAAGAAAACAGGAAGGAGAGTTCGTGTGGATGGAAAAACGCCTGTTGGTTTTGACAAAAAGAAGCTTGAGTGTTTCAATTGTCACAACACTGGTCACTTTGCTAGAGAATGTACAGCAAAGGGGACACATGATGGAAAGAAGAAGAGAGATTCTCTCTATCAACATCAAGAAGCTGGGAAGCAAGAGAAGAATCAGATGGGTTTGCTGGGGGGGGGCCGTTGCTCTTCTTGGGGTGGGGGTGTGGGTGATGACATATGGATGATGGGATTGTCAATTGGGGAGAACATACTGAAGCTGAAGAAACAAATCATGCACTTATGGCTATCAGCTCAAGCAATGAGGTATCTTTGTGTTCTAAAACTTGCATTGATTCATATAATAAGCTTAAAACACTGTGTGATGAACAAATGAATCAGTTAGGTGATCAAGAAGCACAAATACTTGCCTATAGTCAAGCTGTTAAGAAACTAGAAGCTCAACTTGTTACTTCTCAAAAACAGCAACTTTTTCTAAATGAAAAGCTTGCATTTCAAGCTAATGAAATACATGAAAAAGATGAAAAGCTTAAAAGATATAGGAGAATAGGAATGAAAGCTGTAAAAGAAAAGGAACAATTGCAGAAAACAATAGATTCATGGAAAGATTCTTCCAAGAATCTTTGGAGATTAATTAATTCTGGCATGAGTTCAAATGATAAACTTGGCTTAGGGTTTGAAATACAATCTAAAAAATGATAGGTTCTAATTTATGAGGAAGAATGAATTCTTCTGTCTTTAAGTGCTCAAAAGAGGATTCAATAGGAAAACCTTCATACAGTAGATTTACAAAGACCAATGATTTTAAAGGTGTCCCACCTCCTTTAAGTGGAGATTATACTCCTAAACCACAAGAGGAAATTGATGATGCTTTGTATGTTTATGGTAAAAAGGGTCCTCAAAAACCTGAAATTAGTGTGTCAGATGAAAATTCTTCTGAGCATTCTACCTGTCAATCCAATGACAGTGAAGGATCTTGTGAAAATACCTCTGAGCACTCTTTTGAGACTGAATCAGAAAGTTTAGATGAACCAAATGAGATGTCTAAGTCAAGGTTGGAAGTAACAAATGAAAAAGATGTGTCTGCTCCAATCTCAAAAGAAGTTGCACCTAGTTGTTTCTCAAACATAAAATCTCTAGGCTACCACTCAAAGATATTGAAAAACACATAAAAGTTAAATAGGAAGAGGTTGGAATTGATATGATGAAAAGAGAACTAGGGGAAGGTTACTCTTTTACAAAGAAAAAATGTTTTTGTTTGTTGTAGTCTAAAATCACTTGATTAAAGATTGTGGACTTATTTTTGAAAGAAATTAGCAAGGGAAGCTTAGGTAAAGAGGGTTGTTAATATTGGTAATGGGGTGACAACAAAACCAGTATGGAAAATGCAAAAAAATGATTACTCATCTAATAATTTTGTTCCTAGATCAGTACAATTTAATACGGTAGGGCCAAAGGTTATTCTGTTAGGCCTATTATTTAACTACTGGTAGGACAAATATTAGTTCGGTAGGCCTAAGTTATACTGTTAGTCCTAAAGTTATTCTGTAAGTCCAACCCACAAACAATTTAAGTCCCATAAGACAAAGATGGATCAAATTAATCAAAAGAAGGGATTTTCAAATCATCTTTCTTCTGTAAGAAGACCTTTTGCAAAGTCTACAACACATTGATCATACTAATGCTGTAATGGGAAAGTTGGGATCTGCTGTTAGACCCACAAGTGATGATTGGTGGGATTTCTAGGCCAAACTTCAATTTAAAGTGGCACCTATTTTTAATTAGAACTGTGAATGCTAATGGTCCAAAGGGCGACCCAGCCTGCAAAGGCGGGTCCCTTAAAGAGAAAAAACTAATTTCTCT
Source organism: Tanacetum coccineum (assembly GCA_026074375.1). NCBI lineage: Eukaryota > Viridiplantae > Streptophyta > Magnoliopsida > Asterales > Asteraceae > Tanacetum > Tanacetum coccineum. The sequence continues at coordinate 8,933 of BQNB010044635.1, forward strand.
TATTATGTGCAGGAACATCCACTGAAGGAAAATTGGTAGATAGAGGGAGATATGATAGTGGATACTCAGGGCACATGACAGGTTAACAAGGATAACTAGGGATTTTGAAGATTTCAATAGGGGATCTGTTACTTTGGAGGAAGCAGGCTACATATATGGTAAAAGGTGTAATTAGAGTAGGAAATTTAGATTTTGACAGTGTGTCCTTTGTGAAAGAATTAGGGCATTTTAACCTTTTCTCAATATCCAAATTTGTGATAAGCAGCATAAGGTTCTTTTTAATGAGACGGAATTGTCTTGTGGTGTCTCTGAGTTTAAGATGGCCGATGAAAATCGATAGTCTTTAAAGGTCCCTAGACATACAACATGTACGTTTTGACATGAAGGTCACCTTCTCCTGCTAAGGTTTTGGCCTGTTTGATTGCTAAGGCCACATTTGATGAATCTAAATTGTGATAGAAGATGGGTCATATCAACTTTAAAAATCTAAACAAACTTGTGAAGGGAAACCTTGTCAGAGGTTTACCTTCCAAGGTTTTCAAATATGACCACACATGTGTTGCCTGCCAAAAAGGCAAACAACATAGGGCCTCTTGCAAGGCCAAGTTAGAAAGATTGATCACCAAGCCACTTCATACCTTGCATATGGATCTTTTTGGTCCTACTTCTGTGAAAAGCATTAATCATGCAAGTTATTGTCTTGTTATCACTGATGATTGTACTAGATTTTGTTGGGTCTTCTTTTTGGCTTCTAAGGATGAAACTAGTGGCATACTTCAGACCTTTATTAGGCAGATTGAAAACCAGCTTAGTCATAGAGTTAAAATCATTAGGTCAGATAATGGCACTGAATTTAAGAATAGAGATATGCTTGCATTTGTGGCAACAAGGGAATAAACCAAGAGTATTGTAATGCAGAATCATACAAAATGGAGTTGCTGAGAGGATGAATGAAACCTAATTGTGGCTGTAGAATATGCTAGCGATTCACTCTTACACCACTTTTGGGCTGAAGCAGTTAGTACTTGTTGCTATATTTTCAATAGGGTTAGGTGACAAAACCTCAAAACAAAACTTCCATATGGCTTTTGTTTGGCCATAAACCATTTAAGCTACATTAGACTCTTTTGGGTGTCATTTACCATTCTAGATACTCGTAGTGTGCTTGGAATGTTTTGATACGAAAATTGATGAAGATTCTTACGTTGGCTTACTCTCTAAACAGCAAAGCCTATAGGGTTTTAAATCTAGTTAACAAAAGAGTAGAAGTTAATCTGCATGTAATTGTTCTTGAAGGAAAAACCTCTATGTCAAAAGGAAGTAGGATATAGATGGATGTTTGATATTGACTATCTTACTGAATATGAACTACTATTCATGAATCTTTGGTGACATCACAGCTAACATTGCAGGTATTTCTGAGGAAAACTAACAGTGCAGGTACTTCCAAAACTCCTGAGTCCATTGCTTCTGAGAAAAGATAGGATGTAGAGCTTATTGTTATGACCTTCAGCCGTCAAGATTCCTGAAGAAAAGAGAATCAAGGACAATTTCAACATATTCAAGACAGAGGAGGACATTGACAGACACAAACAAGAGATGAAGGATTCCTCTATTGACTCTTTAGAAGACAATCCAAAGATTCAAGCTTTCAGAAGAGAGTTGGAAGAAATTGCCCTAAAGCATTTAGGGAAAGTCCTGTAAAAAACAAACACTACCAACAAACTACTCATTCGTTAATACAGGTAGTCAGACAGTTAATACTGGTAGGGGATTGATAATGATGATTCACTTATGCCAGAGCTCGAAATCTTTCACAAGCCTGAGACAGGAATTTTTGATGAGGCATCTTATGATGAGGAAGGTGTGATCACTGATTTCAACAGTCTTCCTACAGAAATTGAAGTCAGTCCTACTCCTTACAATTTAGGATTCATAGTATTACCAAAAAGTCAAATATTGGTGATCCTAAGTCAGTTTGTGCAACTAGGAGCAAAGTGCCAGAACAATTTGGAGCTCATGCCTTCTCAGTCATACTCAAAAACAGCAAAGGAACAATCACAAAGACTACAACATTGTTTGTTTGATTTTTCTATCTCAAGAGGAACCTAAAAAGATTGCTGAAGCTTTACAAGATGACAGTTGGGTTCAAGCCATGCAAGAAGAACTGTTACAATTCAAGCTACAACAAGTATGGGTTCTTGTAGATCTACCTCATAGAATGAAGGTGATTGGCACCAAGTGGGTCTACAGAAATAAAAGAGATAAAGAGGCTGTGGTTGTGAGAAACAAAGCAGATTAGTGGCCCAAGGTACACACAGGGAAGAAGGTACATTGACAATGATGAGGTTTTTGCCCTGTGGCAAGTAATAGATGCTATAAGGTGGTTTTTGGCCTTTTGCTCATTTATGGGTTTCATAGTTTACCAAATGGGATGTTAAAAGTGCTTTTCTGTTGGCACTATAGATGAAGGAAGTTTATGTCGCAACCTCCTGGTTTTGTTGATCACTGATCAATCCAAAAAGGTTTATAAGGTGGTCAAAGCTTTGTATGGACTACATCAAGCCCCTAGAGCTTGGTATGCTACTCTATCAACTTTTCTGAGAAGCAATGGATACAAGAGGGGCACAATTGACAAGACTTTGTTCATTAAAAGAGACAAAAAGGATATCATGCTAGTTCAAGTGTATGTTGATGATATCATTTTTGGATCTACCAATAAGTCTTGGTGTGCTGAGTTTGAAGCATTGATGAAAAGCAGTTTCAAATGAGTTCCATGGGTGAACTTACATTTTTCTTAGGTCTACAAGTCAAGCAGAACAAGGGAGGAATCTTCATATCTCAAGACAAGTATGTAGCTGAAATACTCAAGAAATTTGATCTTGTAAGTGTGAAAGCTGCAATCACACCCATGGAGACCAAGTTGCCTTTGACAAAGGATGAGGAAGCTTTTGATGTAGATGTACACTTGTACAGATCTATGATAGGTTCCCTCATGTACTTAACTGCTTCTAGACCTGATATTATGTATGCAGTATGTGTTTGTTCACGTTTTCAGGTTACTCCAAAGACTTCTCATCTCAATGCTGTCAAGAGGATCTTCAAGTATCTCAAAGGCAAACCACACTTGGGGTTATGGTATCCTAGGGAATCACCCTTTGACTTGGAAGCATTCTCTGATAGTGACTATGGTGGATCCAACCTTGACAGGAAATCCACAACAGGTGGTTGTCAATTTCTTAGACAAAGACTTATCTCATGGCAATGTAAGAAACAGACAATTATGGCCACTTCAACAACTGAAGCCAAATATGTAGCTGCTGCAAATGGTGTGGAACCAGTATATAACAAAAATGTAGGGTTCAAAATCAATTGCTGGACTATGGTTTCAATTTCATGAATACCAAAATCCACATTGATAATGAAAGCACAATCTGCATTGTGAAGAACCCTGTTTATCATTCTAAGACAAAGCACATCGAGATTCGTCACCACTTCATAAGAGATTGTTATGAGAAGAAGCTCATAAGTGTGGAGAAGATTCACACAGACTTAAATGTAGCTGACTTGCTGACCAAACCATTTGATGGACCACGGTTTAATTACTTGGTGGTTAGCATTGGTATGATCAACCCATAGCAACATTTAAGGGGAGGATTAGTTGTATAGTTTGTTTAATTCTGGTAGCTAAGTAGTCTTAATACTGTTAGTTAGTTCATTTTAATCCTGGTAGTTATATCATATTAATACTGGTAGTTAACTAGAGTTAATTCGGGTAGTTAGTTTTCATTAATTCTGTCTATCAAATTTCTTGCAGTATTTTTTTTGTTTTAGACTAATTTTGCAGGCATAGCATGGATGAAAGGGAGGAGTGCCAAGGTTTTTAACTGTTGAACATTTTTCATACATACTTAATTCTGGTTGAAAAAGAGTTAATTCGGGTTGACTCTTAATTAATTCTGTTTGACCAAAATTAAGTCTGGTAGTGTAAATTGTTAATACTGGTAGGTTATTGTTAATGCTGGTTGCGGGAAATTTGACTTTTTCTGCTTTATCACTGTTTAAATGTTACCGTTAGAGATTTTTACGGCGCAATAGTCGTACAACAGAGAAGCTATATATAGATAAAGTTTGATTTCTCTTTCATACTTTTCTTTTTTTCTATCTCTTTTCTTTGCAAAGTAAAAATTTCTTTATAAGAAATTAGTCAAGAGTTCTGTTTAATCATGCATATACAATTTCAATCGCATCAAAACCATAGTACTTAATTACGGTTGTCCTATGGCTCTAATTAAAGTCATACGTGACAAACACAATCAAGTGGGGTTTTTGCGCATGCCTGACGAGAGTGCAGGTGGGGGGTGGGGGGGTGGGCTTTGCCTGAGATAGTGGTTTTCTTTCGAGGTTCCAATCCTCGGGTTGCCTTAACTGCTATCCAACTATTATGATTTCTTTGTAAACTAAAATTTTGGCAGAGTGCTATCGCCAATACTTAAAAATGATGGGTCTCTAGAATTTAACTGCAACATTGATACCATTACAGTACCACAATCTCTGAGGCGTCAATTAGGGATTCACTTCAATTAGAAGACGCCACAGGAATTACAATGTTGCCAAATGATGACCTTTTTGAGGGAATGGGGCAAATAGGGTATCCTACTGATGGAACCTTTACCTTTTGGAAAAGTTTCTTCACACCCCAATGGCGATACGTAGGTCCTCCATCTTTTACACTGTATAAGCTCTATAGTGGTGGATGGGATCAATTTGGTAGGACAATATTGCTACTTGCTTTGATTTGTCTATTCCTTTGGTTGAGTTTATAATTTTTTCAAAAATTATTTTTGATGGTTATGGTGGCAAATTGAAGGCAAGACAAAGTTTTTGATGTATCCCGTTTTTTGCAAAATGATTTGAATATTCAAACAGAAAACTAACACCTTTATCTAGCTGTGAGCCTGACAAAAAGATCTTTGGGAACTATTGAAAGGGGTTTTCGGGGGGCACCAAGACCTTTATTGCCTTTCTATGTTACTTTTGTTTCTAACCCAAATGCAGGACAAGAACATGCTGCTGTGGCTCAATCCCAACCATCCTCATCATCACCTCAAGTACCATCATCACAACCTACACCTACACCACCACCTATCACTACACCTACACCACCACCTATCCCTACACCTACACCACCACCTATCCCTACACCTACACCACCACCTATTCCTTCACCTACACCACCACCTGACACTGAACCTACACCACTTGAGCACATCTATGAGGAGCAATCTCCTGTCCACCACCACTTCTCACCCCCACAAGAACAGGCTCCAAGTCAAATGCCTAGGGATGATTTACTTCATGAAGTTCCTAAGTTGATATCAAGAATTGACAGCCTGGAAATGGATCTCAAACAAACCAAGCTGACCATGGGAAATGCCATAGTGAAGTTAGTCAAGAAGGTGAAGAAGTTGGAAGGGTTTATGAAAAGGAGGAATTTGGTTTTGACAGACTCTGAAGTGGAAAGAATCTGAGGTTAGGGGAGGAAAAGTCCAAGATGGATCCTCTAGATTCTTCAGTAAGGACTGGTTACTCTCCTACAACAAAAGTAAAAAACTTCAGGGGAGGACAAGTGAAGAAAAATAAGTCCAAATACTCTATGAAGCAGCCAAAACTCTCTCAAAGGTTGCCTCTTTAAAGTCAAGGTCCATTGACAAGGGAAGGAGATACAAGAGAAGAAAAGAGACTAAAGGAAAGAAGGTAGTCTCAAGCTTGGATTTTCAAGAAGAAGTTGATGCTGGTGCTGAACAGGTTAATACTGCTAGTGCTGAACAAGTTAGTACTGCTGAAGGAGTTAATACTGGCAGTATTAAACTTAGTACTGTTAGTGCTGGCAATGAACAAGTTAGTACTGTTGGTACTAAGGAGTCCACTTCTTCTCAAGATAAAGGACAAAGAGAAGGGAAAGCTCCTATGATCAGTGAAGAGACTCCAAAGAAGTCAAAAGAACAAATTCTACAAGAGGAAGCTAGTCTTGCTGAAGCAATTAGGTTGGATACTTTGCAAAAAGAAGAGGTGGCTAAACAAGTACATTTGGACTCTCTCCTAGCACAAAGAATTGCAGAAGAAGAAGAATTGAATGAGCAACAGAAGAAAAGAAAAGCTCAAGTTCAGTTTGAAGCTCAGCATTACACAAATGAAGATTGGGATTTGATTAGAGCAAAGATTGAAGCTAATGCAGAGTTGTCAAAAAGCATGCTAGGAAGTGAACTTCAAGGAGAAGATTTTGCGAAGAAAATGGTTGATCTTGTGAATCAAAGAAAGAAGTATAATAAAATTTTCTTGCTAAAAGAAAAGAGCTAGAGCTAAAAGGAACAAGCCCATGACCCAATCACAGTGAAGACTTATATGATGAATTACTTGAAGAATCAAGGGACATGGAAGTTATCTCAGCTGAAGAAATTGAGTTTTGAAGAAGTCAAGGAAGAATTTGACAAGCTTGTGAAACAAGTTGAATCCTTTGCACTTTAAGTTTTGAAGCCACTAAAGCTAGCTTGAAAGATTTGGTGAAGAGCTTCAGACAAAGACTCCAAAAAGAATAAAAAGAGATAAAGCAAAGGATGATGGGAGCCACAAGAAATCTGGAAAGAGAAGAAAACAGTGGCAAGGAATGGATTGCATATCGTAGCCTTGGATCGTTTTCTTCTTTTCCCTGATTGCATAATCAGAGTTGTAATGGACTCCCCATGTCCCAGGAGAGTACTATGATCATCGACAAACAAAGCCGAACGACCGCTCCACGCAACACCCTCCCCCCCCCCCACGTGCACGGCCCCCTAAAGCCACCCCATCAGACTAGACCGCCGTCTCTGGCACCAACAGGTACCCCTCCAAAACTCCAAATTACATCCGTTCCTCCGTAGTATGAAAACACCTAGTGTGCTACCTTACCTATAAGATTATTAAGCAAGGAGAAAAAGGAGTGTACCAAATAGTTAGGGAAGATGGAACAGATATAGTCTATATTAATTTTGGTGCTATGTTGAAGTCTATATCTAGAGATGATCTTACTGAGTTGTATAGGATTGTAATGAATAGATATGGGATGGATGGACCAGAGGATAAGTTAGAGAAGGGATTTTGGAAATGTTTGAGAATTATGTTTGAAGAACCTCTTAGTACAGATCCTATATGGAGTGAATTAGGACAGCAAAAGATTATAAGTTGGAGATATTATGATACCTGTAGGGTACATTGCTTGAACTTAGAGTCCATGGATGTTTACATGTTGTCTGAGAGAAAATATCCTTTATCTGCTGAGGTATGTCAAACTATGCTGAAAATGAAGCTTTTGGATGGAAAGATGAATGAGGATTGCTATAGATTGTTGAAAATGATGGAAAAGCAAGCTGGTATTAGGAAGTAGTGAAGTTTGTAAAGTTAGAAGTCTAGGATGGAGATAAGAAGGATAACACTTGGTGGAGGTGCTATGCACTAACACAACAAATGGTTATCAGTTCACCATGTCTAACCAACATAAGGACTGGCTAGTCATGAGTGCAACTCGGCTCTTGGTAATGACTTCTAAAAATCCGTTCTATGGTTGATAACTTCAAATAAGTTGTACGGTTTTCAACTCACCATATCTGTCTATCTTCTTCTACGTGAAGTTGTTGGCTAGCCCAACGTTTATGTCTTGTGGTTTAAGGATTTTTTGTGGAAAAACCATAACTAGTCCATAAGATTATGGCTTATGGTAAAGACAAATTGCAAATCCATATTAGATGGTTGACACTTTACCAAAAAGTGGATGGTATATCAACTCACCAAGTTTCTATGTACCAAAGTGTTGACATGGTTATCAATCCACCATGGAATTACCTTTTCTAGGTGCCAAAGGATTGACTAGCCCTGAGCAAACGGCTACAGGTAAAGGTATATCAAATCCGTTGATGGCTGTAATGGTTTGCCAAAAACCATATGGTATTCAACTCACCAATGTTTCAAGTATCTGGAGAGTTCGAAATGGTTTTTAGTTAACCCATGGAATACACCTTTCTGGTGGCCAACGGATCTGAACTACTCCAGTGTGAATTGGCTAACTGGTAAAGAGACATCAAATCCATTTAAAAATTTTCATGATTCACCTCTCACAGGAGTTAACACACCTGGAAGTGATGAGAATAGACTGAACTTTATGATTTGATGTACATAATTGTCAAGTTGCTGAATATGATTTTGATTGCTGAAGAACTTTGCAAGAATAGTTGATCAAAAATAACCAGAGAAGACTTGAAGTGTTGCAGATCAAGAACAACTTGAAGAATTCTATTTACAACATCCTCAGGAAGCTTAAAGTATTTAAAGTAAAGATCAAGAATGTTTTGAAGGAACTTGAAGTTCACAAGTGAAGATCAAGTTAGGGGAGGATTGTTGGGAAAATAGATTGTAACAGACTTAATACTGGTAGTATAACAGTTAAGTCTGATAGTGATAGTTAGTTCTGTTAGTATTAAGTTAATACTGGCAGTACTAAGTTAAGTCTGGCAGTACTAAGTTAGTACTGGTAGTCTTAGCAGTACTAAAGTTAGTACTGGTCGTAGTTAATTCTGTTTATAGTTAAGTCTGTTTATCAAACAGAATAGTATAGTTATCTTAGAGATATCTTAGGAGATATCTTAGGAAAGGATATGTATTATCCTTTCACATGGTTGTAAAGCCCATTAGGGTTTCCTTGGTGTATAAGAGGAACCCTAAGGCACAATGTTACACACACGTTTTAGAGAAATATCAATAGAAGCATAGAGCTTTATAGAAATTTTAGTATTATCGTTTCTTCTTTACTCTTGTGTTAAGATTCCGCATTAACACTTGATAATTCATAGTCAGGTTTAGTTTTCCAGTGTCTTCTATATAGATTGATTGGATTATCCTAGTTATCTATCGTCTTTACAAAGGCTAGGTCAGATCCTACCAAGGACCTGACACGTAGAGAACTTCTTAAAACATTGGGACAATATTTAGTTATAGTATGGGGGGGAATCAATCAGATTGATTCTATGGCCTGTAGTCGCTTGTTATCGCAGTAAATCTGTTTTTTACCTCCAAAATTTCAAAAAAATGAAATTTTTTAAATTTTCAAAATAAAATAGTGTTGTTTTGTCACAATTTTGACTTTCCTACTGGGTAGAATAAGAATAAATTTTGACTCGATCGAGCGTGTTGAGCTCTAGCTTGTTCCTTAACTTTTAGACTAAGCGTTCGCGGATCTTCGCGAAGAACGAAAAATGACAGAGTTAAGTATGAGTTGGATGCTAAACAAGGATTATTTGGAAATCTTAAGAGCTCATAAATGTAGTTTGTGGCTTTTTCTCCCATAAGCTTCTAACCGGACTAATAATACGTGCTATTTGTGAATATTAAACTTAAATCAACAATTTTTGAAGTATAGTGGATATGAATAATTTTTGTTCAAATTTATACTTAAATTTTCTAAAACGAAATTTTTTCTATATCGTGGTAATATAAAGTGTAATGAAAAAATAATAATAATGATGAATAAGGTAATAATATAAACTGTGGGCTGATAAAAGTTTGATGCATCTTGCCGGCTCACAACCGATGTTGCAGCCTTCTAAAAAAAGCCCATAGTAAGAATAATAATCCGAGACTGATAAAAGTTTGTTGCATCTTGCCGGCTCACAACCGATGTTGCAGCCTTCTGAAAAGTCATGGATTTCCTTAAGAATGAATAATTGTATTAAGTGTAGTAAATGTAAGTTAATAAATATAGGGAAAATCTCTTTTTCTTAAATTTAAATATGCTTTTGAACTAAGACTATTTCATTTTAAGTTTTTCTAAATAAGCTATGTATATACGGGAAACCTAAGAGTTTTTGAAACCAAAGGTCTGTGAGTCCCGATACTAGTCTTTGTAGGGTGTCAAAAGCCTGGTCACTTAGCCGCAAGGTTGAGATGTGCCGAGACGAAAGTCGCTACATGGGATGATCTCGCCTTCAAACTCATTATTCTCGGGTGGAATGTGAAGCATAGAATTTTGCAAAACGTTGATCCATGGTTGAAATTCGAAGTGGCACATTCACCTAATATATATATTAATTGTCGGGAGCGAAAAGTTCACAAGTTGCAAATATGAGTAGTGTTAGCATCTTAACTTATATTTAACGGTGATTTTATTTTAAGCTTGGTTTGGAATAAATGAAAATTCGGGAACGATGAATTTGACCCTTTTAGGGGCATTTTAGGATTGAAATGCCTCTTGTTCTATGATCCCTAAAGTTATAAAAATAATGAAAGTCAAACGTTCTAGTTAGTTGCTTAATATGAAAAGTACAAAAAAAGAGAAAAATGAAAAGAACAAAAATATGTGTAGGATTAAGTGAATACATTTAAAAATGGTAAAAACGGGGCTTTTCAAAGCTATTGATTCTTTAATTCCCCTTGACGAACACTTAGCTACTTTTTGAGGTTATTAGTCGAGGGGGATTAAGAGTCTTAGTTTTCTAAGTGCTTGCTTATAGCATTACGTGAGGACACGCAATAGTTTAGTATGGGGGATTTTGGTATGTGCTTAATTACACATACCATTTTCTATTTAAACCGGACTTAAATGACAAAAAACGTACAAAAAATACATTGTATTTGTATGTTTTCTCTTATATTGTGCAGGAAATGGATATCTGACAAAAGGACGAAAAACAAAGCCAAAAATGACAAAACCGAGCACGGAATGGAAAGGCATAAAAAAGTCAAAGTCAACTGACGTCAAAGTCAAAGTCAAAGCCGGAACAGAAGAAATACTTAATGGACTCACCCGTACCCATCTAATGGGCCGGGTTACCCCATTAAGCATTTATGTACAAGAATTATAAGACTTAAGTCTTATTTAAGCCTAAAGTATAAGCTTAAAGCAAACCGGCCCAAACTATGGCCCAAATCCCTTGTAACAAACTGTTAGCCCTAACCCTTTCTGTTAGTCCCACAAGGACCCTGAGTGAAACAACACCATACACCTTTGAGAGCCTTTCTTGCCAATTCACAAAAACTATTATACACCACATGGGTGATGGTTGCCATTTCTCAATACACTATGAGGGACTATTTTTGACAAACCCACAAAACCTTTCACTTAGTTAAACAAAACCATCTTTCCCGCCAAAGCTCAAAACCTAACACTGTTCATTGTTGTTTTCACTTACACCCCTGCAACTAGACTACAAAACCTCGCTCTCAAACCCTCACCCCACCTCATGAACCTCTAAACACACGCTAGCAATCCTAAACTAGTCCATTGGCTGATGAAATTAAGGGTTTGGATCAAAGGGATTGGGCACCAAGGCAATTCAAGGGCTAGGATTGATTTTGAAGACTCTCTCACACAACTAACACACTCCTTGGACTCTCTCTTAGAAGAAACACATCAAGAGAAGACTCAAGACTAGGTTTTTAGTATAAATAGGCATAGTATAGCTTATTTTATCCTATGTCGAATTTTGTTTTAAGCAAGTCTTGTAAACAAATTAGTCCATTTTAATACTGTCTTTTTCATACTTGTCATTTAATTTTATTGTCATTTAAATACTTGCATTGTAATTTTTATTAAGTTAATGAAATCTTCAGCTTTTCTTTAAATACTTGTCATTTACATTACTTGTCACTTAATAACTGTTTTTAAACTATTATTTAAGCTTTGGAATCATTCAAAGCTTGTTTACTTTTTAGTCTAAAAATAAAAAAAAATCACAAAAAAAAATCCACCCTTAAAGTACCTCAGCTTATTTTGGAAGAAAAACCAAACTTGGAAGGGCTTTTAAGACCTTACTAGCTTGTCTTTGACAAGCTAGAGCTTGTAGATCAGTTTGTTTACCTTGTTTTGAGCAAGGGTTTTTGTAAGTTTCCATTTTAAATTTTTGCTTATTTTACTGTTCATTAGCTTATTTTTTGCTTATTATTGCTTTTTCTTGCTTATTATTGTCTTTTATGCTTATGTGTCTTTCTTTGTTGCTTTGATGTCTTTTCTTTAAGTTTTGCTCTTAACTGTCTATTTTCACCTTAAACTGCCATTTGTTGTTTGCTTATTTTAATTGCTTATTTTTGTTTAGAATCTATTTATTTTTGCTTATCATTGCTTGTTTACCATCTGTGCTTAAAAGTCTTTGCTTAAATCTTTTATAAACTGTTTTAAAATTTGATTTAGAAAATCAAAGAGGTGTTTGGCATAAGGTGCCAAAGTGGGTAAAAATTGGATAAAATCCTTTTGGGTCACCTTTGTCATCTTTGGCAAGCCTCTTTAAGCTGTTTTAACATGTTTTTAAAAGCTTTCAAGTCTTAAAACCTGTTTTCAAGTTTTGTCTAAAAAGTCTTTGAAACTGTTGGTTTAAAAACAGTTTCTAAGTGCTTAATTGTTTTAGCTTTCAAATCAAGTTTGTAAGTGTTGTTTTGTGTCCTTTTAAGTGTCAATGCAGTAGTTAGGTTTTCATTTAGCCTACCTTTGTTTTGTTCAAAATCTGTCAAAGTCTAAGTAATTTTTTAGTCTTAAAAAGCCAATTTTACATCTTCAATTTTTAGTTAGTTAAAGTTGTTTTTAGCTTTTGAAAATTTGAGTATAAGCTCATTTGTTGGTGAACTCTATCTGTTTTAACTTAACTTTCATTTTTGAGCTTATTTACCAGCTTATTTTTAAGCCTGCATAAGCCCATTTGTTTTTCAAAGAAAACTAAAGTCAGCATATGCTGACTGTCTCATGCCAATTTTACTAGCATTTTTAGTAGCTTACATGATTTTCAAACTGTTTTTCTTTTACTGATTCTTGTAGCCCACAAGCCAGACTTTAAGCTTATATAGGCTGTTTAGCTATAAGGATCCATCTTTGGGCTTAAAATTAAGCCCAAAAGTGCCCCTTTGGCTGTTTAAGTTAACAGTTTTGAGCTAAAAAGGGAAGGTGGAAGTCCAAGGTGAGCAAGGCTCGAACCTTGGACCTCAACACCCTCAACCTTTACACACACACTGCACTACACACTCGCCCTTGGGTCTTTTTCAGTTTACCTTTGCAAAATCTATTCTTTATAGCCATTTTATTCCAATAAGCCATTAAGTCCGTTTTGCTTTTTCCCAGCTTATTCCAATAAGCTGGGAACCCCATTTTATTTTTCTTAGATTCTGCTCATTTCAAACTACTTTTTGTAATTTTTTTAGAATTTTCCCAATTTGTTTACTATTTGTAATTAATTTTTCTTATTAAAACACTTTTTCAATCATAATAAATTATTAAAAAGTTAAAAAATATAATTCTTTTTTTCAAAATTTTCTTTTTTCTCTTAGGACTTAGGAAAATTAAAATTACATTCGTATGGTTAATTTTTTAGAAATTTGATTTTTAAAGAACGGGATTCGAATCTCGTTCTCGTTTTCTTTGTTTTTTTAACTTTAAAAGCTCTCGTTTTAGGATTTTCTTTAATTTTTCTTATAATTTAGTCATTTAGGATTAGGAAAACTTAAAAAATCATTTTAGGGTTTAAATTTGTGATACTTTAGGTTTTTTTAAATCGCGTTTTTAGGATTCCCGTTCTTGTTTTTAGGTTTAAGCATTAATTGCTTTCGTTTTTAGGTTTCCCTTATTCGTTTTTGCATTTTAATCATAGAAATAGAAAAACCAATTCCAAAAATCCTTTAACCATTCAAACGCGCGATCACGAACGTTCTCGATTTTCAATTTGCACCTCGTTGGGAGAACGACCCGGGTAGATTTTTGAAGGATTTTGTTTTGGATAGAAACAAATCTTTTAAAAGATTCTCAGAATACTTACTTTAGCCTTATTATTTATATATTTATTATATATTTATATAATTAAAAGGTTGAGTTTAAACCATACAATCAAACACCAAGTTTTTGAACAGTCTTCCTCCTAAGTGGAGCAAATTTGTGACAAATGTCAAACTGGTTTGGGATTTGCATACAACTAACGTTGATCAGCTTCATGCTTACTTGGGACAACATGAATTTCATGCAAATAAGGTTCGTTTAATGCATGAACGCAACCCAAATCCATTTGCTTTGGTTGCAACCCATCAGATGACACAGTCTCCTTATCAAACTCATCAAAACTCTTACCAAAACACTCAATTTCAACCACAAGATTCACCATATCAGTCTCCACAGTATGGATCACCTTATCAGTCTCAACAATACTTAACTCATCAATCATCAACACCTCTTTCAATCACTTTGCCATCCAATGATTATCAATCATCAGTTCACCACAACGTTTATTCTCCATCATCATCCATCCCTCAATTGGAATATGCTCCCACAGTTAACCAACAATCTAAATTTTCCCAACTAGACTCAGGTCTAATTGTTCCAGTGTTCCAGAAAGGTGATAATCCCATTGATGCCATTAATCACATGATGTCTTTCTTGACTGCTGTTGTCACTTCCTGCTACCCTACTCCCAATAATCAACTGAGGAATTCGTCAAACCCTAGGCAACAAGCTAAAATTAATAATGGAATAGTGACCTGACAACCAATTCAGGGGAGACAAACGTCTTTAGCTGTGGTTACTACAAGGACATACACTCTAGGAGCAAGTGGAAGCAATTCTGGGAAATAAAGGATTGTTATCTGTTACAACTGCAAAGGGGAAGGCTACATGTCCAAATAATGCACTAAACCTAAGAGGAAACGGGAGGATTCTTGGTTTAAGGATAAAGTGTTGTTGGTACAAGCTCAAGCAAGTGGTCAAATTCTACATGAGGAGGAACTTGCATTTTTGGCAGATCAAGGAATTCCAGAAGGTCAAGCCACACATACTTTCATTACTCACAATGCTGGTTATCAAGCTGATGATTTGGATGCATATGACTCTGATTGTGATGAACTCAACACTGCCAAAGTTGCTCTCATGGCGAATTTATCTCATTATGGTTCAGATGCTCTTGTTGAGGTACACAATCATGATAATATGAATAATAATATGATCAATCAAGCTGTGCAGGCGATGCCGTCTTCTAAACAGTCGAATGTTGTGAACCACTCAAAGACTGAAATAACCAGTGATAGCAATATCATTCCTTATTCTCAGTATGTGATTGAATCACAACAGGCAGTTGTTCAGAATTCTAACTCTTCTGCACAACAAGATGCACTGATATTATCTGTGATTGAACAACTAAAAACCCAAGTAGTTAATTGTACCAAGATAAATCTAGAAAATAAAAGTGTCAATGATACTTTAACTGCTGAGCTTGAAAGATATAAGGAACAAGTTAAAGTGTTGAAAGAAGGACAGAATGTTGATTTAAGGAGTAATAATAACGTTTCAGATTCAAGTGCACAGTCTGTAGAGATTGTTCGTCTTAAACAAACTCTTTCTGAATATTTAAAAGAAAAGGAATCTTTAATGCAAACAGTTACTCTTCTCAAAAATGATTTTAAGAAAGAAGAATCTAGAAACATCGATAGAGAGATTGCGTTAGAAAAGAAGATCAAACAACTAGATAATATTGTTTTTAAAATAGATCAATCTGCACAAACTATTTACATGTTGACGAAACCTCAGTTTTTCTATGATCATACCACTAAACAAGCTCTAGGTTTTTAAAATCCTTTCTATCTAAAGAAAGCTCAGCAGTTGGAACTAAAGCTTTATGATGGTAATTTCATTAAGAATATGAGTGCTATTGTGATTCCTGACTCCAAAGAGACTCTACTGCTTGCTAAAGAGAGTCGTTCAAAAATGCTTTTAAAATAAAAAGATCCTATGATGTTAGAAAAGAAAGTTAATACTACACCAGTCGATTATGTTGTCCTCAATCAACTTTCTCAAGATTTTGAAACACGATTTATTTCACAAACTAAATTATTTGCTGAACAAGCCTTTTGGTCTCAGAATTCTCCAGAACCCACTCTTTCTAGTAGACCCACCAAAGTTGAGGTTCGAAAAGAACTTCCTAAAGTCAGCATGGTTAATACGAGTTTGAAGAAACTTAAACACTATCTTGCTGGTTTTGACATGGTTCTCAAAGACCACACCCACATCCATCACTGAAGGCTCGTGGGTGTTCGAACATACAAAAGCTTGTTTTAGGGATGAAATAATTCCATTTGTAAAAGCTCAGAAGGACTTATTTAATACATTCAATCAATATTTGATTGATGAACTTTCTGAAGTCCAAAATGTCTTCTATCAAATGGAACAGGCTGTAGAACAACATTGTTTAGAGTCAAAAACATTTGAAGTTAAAATGAATCAAGTTTTGAATGACAACGAACGACTTTTGGAATAAGTTATTAGCAAAGATATCGTGAACACTATTGTAAATTTTTCTGTGGATACCGCTTCTATAAATGAGCATGAATGTAAAAAGTGTCTCAAACTTGTAGACTGGATCTTCTCAACAAGAAGGATTTCGTTTGAATAAAGCAAAAAAAAAATTTTTTAAAACCGTTTTTTTAAACAGTTCAACAAAAAGTTATACCACACTTGAAAAACAATGCATCTCTTTAGAAGTTGAACACAACAAAATCAGAATTTTCAAAGGGACAATTCTGTTTCAAATCAAAGTGCTCCAAGTTTTGATCAATTGTTTAAATTAAATGAATTGAAAGCTCAGTCCTAAGAGAAAGACATGGTCATAAAGAAGTTGAAAGAGAGAATTAAATCTCTAAGTGGAAAAATAAACGAAGATAAGATTAAAAAGGACTTAGAAGAGATTAAAACAATTAATATTGAATTGGGTCATAGGGTGTCAAAGCTTATTGCTGAGACCTATAAGCAACTTTATGACTCGATTAAATCAGAACGTATTCAATCAAAAGAACAATGTAATGATTTAATTAATCAAGTCAATCTAAAGTCTGTGGAAATCTCTGATTTAAATGCTAGTCTTCAAAAAAAAGTTATTAGGTTCAGGTTAGGGTCTGTTTTTAGCTTATTATGTTTTCTTATTGCTTATTGAATCCCAAAAATCCAAACAGTTTTAGCTTAATGTCATTTAGTTTTAAACCAAACTGTCACTTTTTCTTGTGCTTATTTCTAGCTTATTAATTAGTTCTAGCTTTAAGTCCTTTATTAAAAGTGCTTATTTTTACTTAATCTTTAGCTTTTTCAAAAAGAAAATAAAAAAATGTTTTCACAAAAAGGAAGGCCACAAGACTCGAACCTGTGACCTCCTATACACGACACACACACCTTACCAATGCGCCCTTAGAACTTTTTCATTTACCTCTTGCACCATTTAATATTAATTCACAGTTTAGCTTTTAGGCTTATTTAGCTTATCTAATTTTCACAACTTATTGGTTTTAGCTTACTGTTTCGTTTTTCTTTATAAACCTTAGGAATAATATCTAGTATTTTTATAAATTTTCTCAAAATTTTAGGATTTAGTTTAGTATTTTTAATTTAATTTTTAGTATTATTTAGTTTAAAAAATAGTTTTAATTAGATTAAAAATTCAAAAAAAAATATTTTCTGTTTTTTATAAAATA
Source organism: Tanacetum coccineum (assembly GCA_026074375.1). Taxonomy (NCBI): domain Eukaryota; kingdom Viridiplantae; phylum Streptophyta; class Magnoliopsida; order Asterales; family Asteraceae; genus Tanacetum; species Tanacetum coccineum. The sequence continues at coordinate 26,441 of BQNB010044635.1, forward strand.
GTTTAAGTCATTTAGTTTAAGAAATTTGCATTTTGAGTTTTAAGAGTTTTATTTTGTCATTTTTGGTTTATAAGTTGTTTTTTAATTTTTAATTGTTTTTCTTAAAAGTCGTTAGAATTTTAATTGCCTTAATTTTTTAGGTTAGCGTGCCTTTATGTGCTTTCACTTTGCGTTATTAGATTAAGAAATCAAATCCAAAACTTAAATGACAATCAAGCTCGATTTACAACATGAACATAGAATTTCTATTCACCTCTCACCGAGGAGAACGATACCCGTGTTGATTACTTATTATTCTTTTCTAAGAATAATTTGTACGATACTTTGCTTATGTATATATATATATATATATATATATATATAATATATAATATAATATATATATATTATAATTATTGAGGGTTATTTGTTTGATACGTATCTTAACGGATATCACGCCGTAACAAAATTTAAGCCTGGAGGATGGAAGCCCACTTACATACCTGTTACGCCGTAACACTTTCGATACTTATAAATAGAGCCCTCATTTGGCTAATTCAGCATCACTCACTTTCACCACTCCACCATAGTTCCAAGAGGCAAACAAGGACTCCAGATTACGAAGAATTCCACCAAGTAGTCCATGGGAGAATCACTTTACTTATTTTTAGCATTAATCATTCGTAAACACCGTTTGTAAGAATTATGATATTTCAATCCAAGATATCATTCATTATTTCTTATCTTACTGTTGCTATGAGTGGCTAAGCACTTTAAACGCTAGCCTAGTTATGAATTTACCATTGTTATGTTGAATGTTTCATGTTTAATTATTGCTTTATTAGATATCCTTATAGCCTGCCATTGATCCCTGGGTTTTGGTAGTATTAAGGATGGCTTAGATCTTGTTAGTTCTGTCATTAGGCGGACTAGTTGAACATGGGATTAGCAAGGTACTAGGGTAGATTTGCACCTATCTCTAGTGTAGGAATTAACCTGATTACCGCCTCTATCTCATTAAACACTTAAAAAGCACATGAACTCTTTCAGAGAGGGTTAATAATCTATATAGGTTATATAACTGGTCTTAAGGATAGTTAGGGATTAATCACTACAACTTGGTTGCCCTACCTTCGTGACTTTCGGGGGATTCGGGATCGCAGGAAGTATAAGACAAACCTTAAATGCCAATTCGGGTCTGTTGATATTAGAACCACTAATAAAACAAGTAATTAGACATTGCATAGGAAAATATAATCATAGCAGTAGTAATGAAATGGCTAGGCTAGCACACTTTTCTCCCTGATCACTTCTATCAATTTATTTTCTGCAATTAACTTTCCTGCTGAATTTTAAATTAATTCAAAACCATTTTTAAAACGTGACATAATCAAATTAGAACTAGTTATACTTAGCTCTTGGGACGACCTCAGATTTACCAACTACTGCACTACATACGATCGGGTTCTCTACCCGTTGGTGCGTGTATTAGTAGACGATTTTTATAAATTTAAAACTTTGCAAATAATTATTTAAAACAATTTACACATCATAACCCCATACCCAATATGATTTACATGATGAATCCCTCAACTAGACTTAGGGTTTCAATTCATTTTAACTCTCACCAAGTAAGATATATTCTTTTAGACTTGCTAAGTGATATGTCATGTTGCGTTGGATTTCTTAACCGCATATGTTTATTTTAGTAAACATATATTCCAAGATTGTGTGTTTAATTTCCTAAATCTTTCAGATGAAGCTTCATTCCAAGATAAGGAATTAACATCTAGCTTAGATGGAATGTTGCTTTCCATATGTTATATATAACATATGCGATTTAAGGAAAACAAACATAATACTCCCACTAGCTTTTAGGTGTACTCACGAGTTATCTTAGTTCTAATTAAAAATCAAAACATGGATTTTATAATTAAACTTAAGATTCATCCTTTAGATGCATGCATTAATTCACATTTAGATTCTTGCATTATGTATACTACATATAGATTATTTGAATTTATAAACCTTTTGATTACACATCATTCTCGCATATGTGATCATTCAAGAAAGAGTTTAAATATTACATTATCATATTTCAGCTTTATAAAAACTAGTATGACAATAAATCATCTATATATAATTAATGCGCGTAGAACGAGAAATTTAATCACAGTCAAGTATGATTAAAATTCTGTCACATAGCATGCATTAAACATGTGTACAATATTGTCCTTACGAGTCTTCCTTTTTAAAGGAACTCATATTAACATTACAGTCTAGCTGTTTGCTTAAAGATCAATCCAGTTTTTTAATATTGATTATCTTCCATGGACTTGCATCTAATTATTTATAGTTTTGATTCAATAATCAGATTAAAGATTCAACAATGCATCTTTATAGTTAGCAGGTTTACCATGATTCCTAAGTTATATTCCTCAGCATTGATATTAAATATATCATTCAAGTGCTAGAGGTATCCTTGTAGATCTATGAATGTGAGTATTATCATAATAAGGTTCAACATTTTCATGTTCATCCTCATTATAACATTCGCTAGTGTGTTTAGAAGGTTATGTATTTTGTTATCATATCTCTTAAAGATCTACAGGTCCTCCCACTTGCTTTTGTAATCAGAGACTATTCTCCATATTATTACTTAGCATGTTGAGTAACAATAGATTGCTCTCATTTAGGACATCACAAAATACATTGACAGTTCTTGATTTTAGTTTGTTAAATAACACGCTTCATAGGGCATTTAACAAATTCAGAACTTCAATTAAGACATAATGTGAATCATCACATTCCATACTTAAAGGTGTCTTAGTTACCTTCTAGGTCAGAGTCATATTAATTATATACATAATATTCTCAATTTTTAAAACTTGACAGATTCGGAGGCAAATTATTTCAAGTGATCAAAATCAAACAATTCCAAAAGAATTTAATTTAACACTCTAGAAATACCATAAACATGTGGTATTCTATGAGTATTAGGATTACGAGACTATACTACAATTCCTCAAATAACTTAATACTCTTTAGGTTACATACTTATCAATTGTGTCAAACCAAATTGAATATATAGTATTTAAAAAACTATTGCATGCTATAATGTATACATCTTTGACTAGTTCAAGAACTCTATTTACATATCTTGAAAAGAAGATATAACATGTTAACTATACATTATTTAGCCTTTGAACAATTCAAGGAAATCATGTTCATGTCTTATCAATAAGACATAACAAATTAACTATGTACTTTATGTTATTAGTCTTTCAACAATTTAAAAGACTTCATGTTTGTGGCTTTACAAGAGACATAAACATACTTAACTAAAGTAATTATGAACACCTACTTTTGGCTTCAATAGTAATTTCAAGTTAATTGTTTACTTCATTTATTTATTACATTTCAAGAAAACATAAACATATTAGTTATACTAGCTTGTTATTTATATCTTGACATTTTCTAAACAGGGCAACATACATTCTATGTGTATAAATCCTAATAGAATATTAGTTTCTTACCTTGCGGTCAAGAGACCCATTTAATCATATTGTCATGTGTTGTACCTTGCACACTATTAAGATTTGTCCCACTTGTGCATGGCACAATATCATATATGTAGACAAACAACACGACACTCGTTTGATTATGTATGGACAATATGATAGTGTCACAGATATTCAGATAACTAGTAGAAATAAAACCATATAGTTTAATAAGGAATTGTGCATAATTATTCTATGGATAATACTTCAAGAAGTTATTATCATATAAAATAGGATGCATTGGTCCTTAAAACTATGTTTTTTCATATTGTGAAAGTAATGTATTATCTCAATACAAGCTAGAAATAATACGAGTTACTAACAAGGTAAACAAGCTTGTAGCTCCCACTGAATTAGACACCATTACATGAATGTGTTTTTCAGTAGCAAAACGGAATGCTCCCACTGATTTGATAACACTACAAGTGTTACATCACTAGTGAAAAAATAGTGATTTATTTACTTTCCTTCTCACTTTGAATGCATACAAGTAACAATTACTTAGGTATTATATAGAGTGTATAAATTTCTACCATGTAAATGAGGAACTAGCCATCATGCTTTCATTAACTTGAAAATTGGCATGCAATTTCCTCCATAATAGGCCTACCATTCCACAAGGGTGTGTTAGCGCCTTGTTGAGTTAATACTTAACAACTAGGTGAAATTAAGCTAGTTATTTAAATCACGATAAGCAAACAAAGCAATTGTTTTGATCTTAACGATTCAAGCCTTATACAAGGGGTATCAATTTTCTAAGAACAATATAAGCTAGAAAAAAAGCCTCACTTGCCTAAAGTTATCTAAGAGACTTATATATTTTAAAATTTTCAAAAACCGAACAAGGTTAATGAGATCTACTTGAAAGAAAAGAGGCAATATTGGCATGTTTTAAAATCGATAACATTTATGGTTTTAAAATGTCATTAAATATGATACGAGGTGTAAATGATGTTCGGATGAAGTTCATAACTGTTTTCAACACATGAACAAATGGCTTGCTATTATTTTTGATAGCAACCCGGTGTTCATTTTAAAGGCAGGTATTTCAAAAAGGAAACTTGACCTCTCAACCGGAATTTATTCTTGGGCATGGTCTACTTAATGACCATACAAAGGCTTGTGTTTATTTTGTAACATAACACGTGTTCTATATTACCATAAGTGTACGTGTCAGTGCGCTTATGTGTTAAAATAAGAGAAATATTATTTTTATTGGTAAAAAGTTATCTTCAAAATGAATCAGTGTTTTCAGTAATCACAAAAAGATTTTAAAAGACAATTCGACCACCCAAACAATGACAATAGCTCTTTAAATAGAAAACGGGTCGTTATTTAAGGGGGGAAAAGCGTCATCAAATAATCTTTTAAAACAGTCTTTCAAAATAAGTCACGGAATAAACGAATAAAGTTTTTGATAATGATGGATAACAATTTCAAGGGGAGTTAAATGGTGTTAACTAACACGAGCTTTAGATTCATTTATTCAAATTTTTAGGGACTTATTTTCATTTAAGTCTTGTGAAACTTATGTTTAAAAACTACATACGACTAATATTGCCAACACTTCATAAGTATTAAAAAGACTTAGGAATGTTTGGATATAATTACATAGTTTTAAATGCCTTAAAGTTCATTCTCACGTGATAGATCTAAGCTTATATATTCTTAAAACACGATCTCGAGTATGTGTGTGTATAAAGTTTGCTGATTTCGAGGTATCGAAACCAACAAAGGGGAAGGAGTAGATGTATACCTGATAGTGTCATTGGCCTTCTTTTGAGGTTAGCTTTTTTTTTGTATTTTAAGGTTAGCTTCTTTTAATTTTAGGTCTTTTTGAATCTTCAGGTGAACTATTTCAATACATGGTGGGGTTTGAGGACATCTCGTCATTAGTCAGTTATGCAATCATTTGTGTACCCAAGGGGAGTGTTGGGACTTAATTATTTTAAAATGTGAGAAGAATTCTGTCTGATTAATTTATGTTTTAACTGACGGTCAATCGCTAGGCTTATTTTAAAATGAGTAGAAAAATTGATATAAAAGAGGTATACATAGGGATTTAATTGTCTGCATCTGGGACTTAGTTAACTTTGGTGTTACAATTTATATCATAACTATCCTGAAGAGAGAAATGCGCTCATCCGGGACTTAATTGACTTTGGTGTTGCGGTATCAAATTCTTGAATGGGTTAACTGTGTACTTTGGATATCTGGGATTTATGCATCAAGACTGCTTGATGTGGCTTGCAAGAAAGTTTTGATCTCTCAGAAATGTTTGTGGTTTAGGGGAAGCCTAGACAACCATCAACACCGACATCACCAACCACACAAGCTCAAGTTAGATATGTATCTGGATCTATTTCATACTCAAAGTTTGAAGCAAAGACTTTTGTAACTTGGAAAGAAAATTGAAACAATGCCGAAGAGTGCTTGGACAAAGAAAGATCAGATTGACAACTTCTTGAAAGAAGGAAGGTTATGAGGAGCTTAGAGAAATTTGTTGGTGGGAGACCGTACGAGGGTGACTTTCGGCTGCTGCAAAGAACCATATGATTTATTATATGATGTCCTTATCATAACAGGTCAATCCTCGTGAATAATTAAAACTTGTGAATTTGTTTATATGTAGTATAGACATTATGGTGATATTAAGGAGTGCTCGAGTACAAAAAATTTCAAGAATTTCTTAGTGAATTCAAAAAATTTCAAATTATTGTACTCAGCACTGTCTAATAAACCCTCATAAATTGAGGGGGAGCATTAAAATGTTCCTTATATATTGTGTGTAACATTTTGTTCCCGAACGTTTAATCAATTGATATCCAAAATATCAAGGGATTACCATTTTGGATAAAGGGAGAAAATGTGATTAAACTGCATCTAATTTGTATTGAAATGCGATTGAATAGATGGACTCAATGACTCCCACACTTTGCATGTTACTACGATTACGGTGCACTTGTTAAGGAGAGCTTTAGTGATGATGAAAAACTCTCAAAGTGTAAATCTTTTGATATTTATATCAAACACTTTGATTAAACTTTTCAATGATTTTGGTTTTGATTGTGATGGAATACCCAAAAGACCGACCATGTATTTAAATTTATGGAGTTATAAGGTGGTTAGGCATAGGTATTCAAATCCTATGATCCACCCAGAACTGGAGGGATCTACCCAGGGATATCCACTAGTTAGTGTAGAAGTCCTTGGTAGGATACTAAAGGAAGAATAAGGAGATAGGCAATATGCGACTGAGATTTGAGCTAAAAACACTGGAACTCAAACCCAAAATGGTTTTATTTATGAAGTCTCTAGTAAGCATTGAGGGATTGGAATGAATGAAAAATAAATGTAAGGATAAAGGGTGAAAAGAAAGGAGCCCTGCATGAAACTTGTGGTGTGTGTTGTGTAAACGGGTTAATACATAATCTGTCGGAAAACACTAGTTGTTGTCTGAATTGAAGATAGTAATGGTCCATTGACGCTATGCATAAAACCCTCCCAGCCACTCAAGGTCTTCAACTGGGACTCTTGTTTCATTTCATCACATAGATACACGCATTTTCTATTCAGCTTCCTCTATTCCGAGGTAGTTGATATAAAAAGGTGGGCAGTTGCTCTTAGCCTCTGATCAATAAAAAACATAGTACACTATTGAGTTAGAGCAAAGAGATCATCATAAATCTCATTAGGGACATTGTCAAAAATTATGCTTGCTAAGTCACACACATTGAATAACAAGATATATATTAAGAGTCCTACGCATTATCCTTGTGATTTTGCCAAAACATCTGAGTGATATCATTCACAATGAAGATGGAAATCCTACTTGAGCCAACATCAAACAAGCTCTTGGTAGGTGACTTGAGCGATTCTCATGAATCAAACTTGTGAACAACTGGAAAGCAACAATGGTGCGATTCTATATGAATCAAACTTGTTCCAGGTTATGGATCTACGATTGATGAATTTTGAAATGCTAAAACTCTCGATGTGTCACAAAACCACTTTAGCAAGTGACACATTGATTGATTTTCAAATCAATTTTTCTATTTAATCGGTGAGACAGTAACTCACTGGTTCACTCTTATCGTGTTGTCTGCTTTAAGACGTTCTGATAATGAGAACATGCTAAGTACGATGAATCTAATACATATGTGTTAGAAAGATTCAATACTACAGTTGGAAATCATGTCAAGAAGATTCTTCTTAAATTGAATTTATCTGATCACAGGTCGATCCTCACAGATTTGAAGGTTACTCCAACCAAACACGGGCGAATAACAAAGCATATTCGTTCCCATGCTTGTTTGCTAACTATTGTTTTATTTTAGGAATATATAAAGATGGTCATGGAGGTACTTGGTTTCAGCTGACTCAAAGAATCCATAGCAGCATGTCATACTCGACCGAAAGTTATAAAGATACCATGAAGGCTCAAGTTACATGTTTCAAGATTACGCTAACTTGGATACCACACAGTCTTTCTTGAAGTGTCGAAGTATTAAGTCAAAGAATTTTAAAAAGTTTTATTCGGGTCACTCAGTTAATTTACGTCCTTTCTCGAAGTGGACGAGTGTTAAAGTTAAAGAATATCAAGGGAAGGATGGGTTACACTCGCGTCCAAAACATCAAGTATAGTATGAGCATGTCTGTACCAAAGTCATAGTTCACAAAGTTGGCAAAGTTTATAAGATGGCCGCAAACGAGGTATATGCTGGTTGATGATTCAAGTTGCTTAAGATCACATAATTTATGTCAGTCCAAATAAATGAACAAGCTCAAGCTAAAGTCTATGATTACTACACCATATTCACAAGAAAAAAGATAAAGAAAATGAAGTCTGCGAGCACAAGAATGAAGACTCAGCATAGTATGCAAGGTTTAAGTTTTTGTAACATGAAGTGACCTCCCTTAGGGGGAGATTGTTAGGAATACAAAATTCCTAAAAAAGTCTCGGTCACTTGATAAATATCGGTAGATAGCTCGTATAGAAATATTTAAAAACTTAGTGGGCTAGTTATCTAAAGGCCCATGGATAAACCCATGCAAGCCCAAGCCCACCATCCATTGTAAATATATAAACACCTCTCCATGCCTTAGAGAGGTGGTTGGTTGCTCATTTTTACACACATTAATATATGGTTACTTTCTCTCTCTAAGTGTTCATCCAACCCTTTCTCTCACTAAAACAATCTCTTTCCCTCTCATCTAATATGTTATTAGATTAGTCTTCACGATAAAAGTTTTGTATCTATATCTCTTGCTTCTATGCTTAATATCCCACCAATTACACTAGATACTACCTATGACATTAAAATGGCCGATGGAAACCTAGTAGGCACTAATACCGTTATCTAGGGTGCACTCTGATTTTGTTAAACCAACCTTTCGAAATTGATCTCATGCCAATTAAACTCGGTAGTTTCGATATCGTCATTGGTATGGATTGGTTATCCAAGTATCATGCTAGAATTATCTGTGACGAGAAAGTCGTACACATCCCCATCGACGAGTGGAAACTTTGGATCCATCCGTGGTGATCGAAGTAAAATTCCCACTAAGCCTCATATCCTATATTAAAACCGAAAGATATATATCCAGGGGATATCAAGTTTTCGTAGCCCAAGTAATAGAGAAGAAGTCAGACGAAAAATGACTGGAAGATATATCGATAGTTAGAGAATTTTCGGAAGTCTTTCCTAAAAATATACCTGGACTTCCTCCAGTTCGCTAAATAGAATTTGAGCCCGAGTCCTAGTTAAATATCCCGCGCGTCACTTAATGTGTCGGGGTATATATATATAACTTTTCCTCTTTGGAAAAGTTAGTAGTTGATCATTCTAATATTATTTCATTTTCCATTTTCTCTCATTCTCTCTCAATTCTCTCTCCTCTTTCTCTCTCTAAAAGATCAACTCTTTCTCTCTCTAATTTCTAGTTTAATTCGTGTATGATATATATGTTATGAAGTGTTAACGAGATCCTACATTGAGAAACTATAGGTGGTCAAGTAGTGCAACAGTCTGGGATACAGTGTTTTAACTGCAAGGAATTTGGTCATTATGCTAAGGAATGCAGAAAGCCAAAACGGGTTAAAGACTCCACGTATCATAAGGAAAAGATGTTGCTATGTAAACAAGCTGAGAAAGGTGTTCAACTTCAAGCAGAGCAATCTGACTGGCTAGCAGACACGGATGAAGAAATTGATGAACAAGAGTTGGAAGCACATTACAGTTACATGGCAAAGATCCAGGAGGTTCCTAATGCAGACTCAAGCACTGACGCTGAGCCATTGGAACAGGTACAATACGATACTGACGATAATGTGTTTGCCAATGACATACAACATTTTGAGCAATCTGAATCCATTACTAACACATGTGCAGTGGAAACGGGTGATAGTAATGTCATTCCTGACTCACCGGATATGTGTGATAATGATATTCAGGATGACCAAAATGATGTAGAATGTGATGATGAGCGTGTTGCACTTGCTAATTTAATTGCTAATTTAAAGCTTGATGTCGATGAAAATAAAAAGATTCAAAAGCAATTAAAGAAAGCAAATGCAACATTGACTCAAGAATTAACTGAGTGCAAATCTATTCTTGCGGAAACTAGTAGAACTCTAGGGGAATCTAATAGTATTCGGGATAGTTGCTTAGTTGCACTTCAAAATAAACAGACTGAGTTTGAGAGGTACAAGGCCTTTAATGATCGTACAGTTGACTATGACAAACTTGAACGTAAGTTAAATGAAACTCTAGGACTATTAGCTCAAAAAGAAATTGACATAAAAGAAGGTTTAAAAGTTAAAGCCTACGAAATTTCTGTTGTCAAAGAGAAACACGATGAGTTAGTCAAACAGAGTCTTTTAACAAAGTCACATTACGAAGGTCTTGTCAAAGAGAAAACAAAGGTCATAACGGATTTGAAGCTTAAGGAAGAAAAAGATATTGACAAAATGATTTCAATGGAAAACCAATTAAAGTTTTTGAATGAAATTGTTTACAACAGTATGTTCTCCCCAATTGACAATCCCATCATCCATTGTCAGCAAACCCATCTGATTCTTCTCTTGCTTCCCAGCTTCTTGATGTTGATAAGGAGAATCTCTCTTCTTCTTTCCATCTTGTACCCCCTTTGCTGTACATTCCCTAGCAAAGTGACCAGTGTTGTGACAATTGAAACACTCAAGCTTCTTTTTGTCAAAACCAACAGGTGTTTTTCCATCCACACGAACTCTCCTTCCTGTCTTCTTATAGAACTTCTTCATTCGAATAGCAATCATTGCTATTTGCCAGTTGATGTCCATTTCTTCAATATCTACATCATCAATCTGTTCCAAATCTTCATGAAGTAAGTCCAAATCCTCTGTTTGTTTGGCAAAGAGGGAATAGATTACTTCATCAGCAAAACCAGCAAGAACTTCTTTTTCAGGAATATTGGTTGAAGAAGTAGAAGGAGTGCAAGAACTGTATGCACCAGAAAAACCAGACTTAACCTTATTAGTGCTGCTTTTGCTTTGTGAAACAAAAGCAACATTTTGAGCACTTGAAGATGTTTTTGAAGCACCCTGAATTTCTTGCTCAAAAACTCTAAGGTTATTGTACAAATCATCAATTGATAAATTATCAATCTCAGGATTAGTTCTCATAGTCATTGCCAGATTAGACCATGCTGACGGCAAGGATCTAAGAAACTTATGATTTGCATCTTCTGTTGATACCTCAGCACCATGAGCTTCCAATTGAGAAAGTAACTGTTGAAACCTGTCATATCCTTTTTCTAGTCCTTCAGAATTGGATATTCTAAATGCTTCAAACTGTTGTTTGAAAACAGCCTTTTGCATTTTCTTTGAATTAGCATTACTCAAACAACACCATCCTTTCCAATTGATAACTTGAATAAATCCAAATTAACTATATGAGAGACACTGACTATGAATTATCAAGTGTTAATGCGGAATCTTAACACAAGAGTAAAGAAGAAACGATAATACTAAAATACTATTAAGCTCTATGCTTCTATTGATATTTCTCAAAACGTACTTGTAACATTGTGCCTTAGGGTTCCTCTTATACACCAAGGAAACCCTAATGGGCTTTACAAACGTGTAAAAGGATAATACTCATCCTTTCCTAAGATATCTCTAAGATAACTATTACTATTCTGTTACATAAACAGACTTAACTATAAACAGAACTAACTATGACCAGTACTAACTCTAGTACTGCTATACTCTACCAGTACTAACTTAGTACTGCCAGACTTAACTTAGTACTGCCAGTATTAACTCAATACTAACAGAACTAACTATAACTACCAGACTTAACTGTTATACTACCAGTATTAAGTCTGTTACAATCTATTTTCCCAACAATCCTCCCCTAACTTGATCTTCACTTGTGAACTTCAAGTTCCTTCAAAACATTCTTGATCTTTACTTCAAACACTTTAAGCTTCCTGAGGATGTTGTAAATAGAATTCTTCAAGTTGTTCTTGATCTGCAACACTTCAAGTCTTCTCTTTGTATCTTTGCAGCAACAAGCTCTTCAGCAATCCTTTGTATCAGCACCATTGACAATTTTGTACATCAAATCATAAAGTTTCAGTCTATTCTCATCACTTCCAGGTGTGTTAACTCCTGTGAGAGGTGAATCATTGAAAATTTTAAATGGATTTGATGTCTCTTTACCAGTTAGCCATTAACTCTGGAGTAGTCAGTCCTTTGGCCACCAGAAAGGTGTATGTCCATGGTTAACTGAAAACCATTTCAACTCTCAGTACTTGAAACATTGGTGAGTTGAATACCATATGGTTTTTGGCAAACCATTACAGCCATAAACGGATTTGATATGCCTTTACCTGTAGCCGTTTGCTCAGGGCTAGTCAATCCTTTGGCACCTAGAAAAGGTAAATTCCATGGTGGATTGATAACCATGTCAACTCTTTGTACATGAAACTTGGTGAGTTGATATACCATCCACTTTTTGGTAAAGTGTCAACCATCTAATATGGATTTGCAATTTGTCTTTACCATAAGCCATAATCTTATGGACTAGTTATGGTTTTTCCACAGCCTTTACCACAAGCCATAAACTTGTGGGCTAGCCAACTCTTCACTTAAACAGATATGGTGAGTTGAAAACCATACAACTTATTTGCAAGTTGTCAACCATAGAACGGATTTGAGAAGTCTTTACCAAGAGCCGTTTGCTCCTGGACTAGCCAGTCTCGAAACATTTAAGGAACCCACCAGCTATAATAAAGGCCACCATTGATAAACCCCTATAACAATCACTGATCATTGGTTCGGAGTACAACTTCAACTAGATTATGAAGGGGGGGGTTGAGAGACTTACCCAAACTGCTGACATTTAATTTTAGGGATGGGATAATATGTGGTATCCTACTGAAAGGGAAACAGAACTGTAACCTTAAGGAATAAGTTCACACCACCTCAATGGAGGTTCATTGTCCACACAATCATAGACATTGACTCAGCACCAATCTGGTAAGCTGGGATCAATTTGGTAGTTCTTTGGCCTACTGCTCTTCATATTTTAACTGAGGAAGGAATTTTAAAACTGGTCAAGCTATATTTATAAAAAGAAGGGTTAAACAACATTACAATCCTAGAAAAGTTTTTGGATGTTATCCTAGATTTCTAACAATGATGATTAAACATTGAAACTAGAAATTCAAAATAGTATCATGCTTATAAGCGATAACCAGTAAGATGTTTACAAACACGAGGCTCAATTTTCATGGGGACACTATGCCACTCTTGGCAACAATGCTTCCTCCTGCTCAACCTGCTATAGCGGGTGAAAGTTCAGGAGAGGCTGAACCAACTATTCCACATACAGTCCCTGAGACTTTGACTGAACCTGCACACTCCCATGATCAGGCATCCATCAACCTACCTAACCAACCACATTCCTGCTAGGGCCTCAAGCGGAATGACAGGGTTCCTTTTTCAGAATCCTAACCCTTGCATCTTCTTTCCAGACCCATGCATCTAAACCTACAACAATTTCACTTCCACAAATGGTTGGAAGATGATGTATTTGGAGTTCCTTTGATATCCTAACCACCAAAGGCCACGAAGCTCCACCTGTAGGTACCACAACCTCAGAGTGCGAGAAGACCCTGATAAACTAACAGCTTTGTGTTCTCTAGTAAATTCTCTTGTGCAGAAAATAGATTCTCAAGCATCTGATCTAAAAGCTCACAAGTTGGTGTTTAAGGAGGTTGTTGGAAAATTGGTAAAGAAGGTTAAGGAGTTGGAGGATAAACTAAAAGGGAGAAAGAGGAAGCTTGTTATGACAGAATCTGACATAGAGGAAGAGGAAGAGCAGGATGTTGTTTCCTCCATTAAGCTGCCAAGGCAGCTCTACTTACTACTGGGTGGCTGCTGAAGATTCAGAGCTGTTCCCGACTTGTGGTTCCAATGAGGATGATATGCCACCCTAGTTCAGCTCATTCCCTCTTTATCTTTTGCTGTGTGGATCAGCTATCCCTCCTAATGTCACTACTGGTCCTACTGATGCTCCTTCCGACAAGGGAAAGACCCCTATGTTGGAGGAAGAACCTCCAGTGAGAGAAAGATCCTTCAGATAGAGGGGGGAGGATAGGTTGGGAGCAGAAGCTGCTAGGAGACTATATGAGGAAGAACAAGCTGAGCTGGCAAGAGAAAGAGAATGATGCCAGAAAGCAGAAAAGACAAAAGGAATAGAGATGGAGTCTGCTAAAATATTACACGATGCTGAATTGGAATGAGATAATAGGTCAGGTTCAAATGATAACCAAGGACTAGTCTTGCTGAGTCTTATTGTTGGGTCCTGATGTAAATGAGGAACAACGGATTGTCAGCGAGGATGGGATATGCTATTATTTGCAGAAAAGGAGAACAAAGTTGCTGCACAAATAGGTTTCTAGATAAAGAAAAAAGCAATGACTTAAGCACAACAGAGAGATTATAATAGAACCTTTGTCAAAAACCAAAGCTCCTCCATCTACACAACAGGCTGACAAAGAATACATGTTGAAGTGGTCCTTAGTATTTCTGATGATCAACTCAAAGATGAGTTCGACAAGATCAGACATGTTGTTGCTAATCTGCAATCACAATACCTAAGGAGGTCTCTTAAAAGACAAGGAGCAGATTTAGAACAACCTAATTTAAAGAAGTCTAAATCCACTGAACCTCAAAGGACTTTTGTTCCTGCTGCTTCAAGACCATCATCTGCTGGTGTTACACTTGATGTACACCAATCACCATTTGTTGATACTCTTCCTGCTACTCCTCCACACTCACCTAAGGCTTCATCCCACCCTGATGTTACACCGGATACATCAAAACAACCATCTGTTGCTCCTATACCACCATCTGGTTTTTCAGCTACACATACTGTTACCAGGACATCTGGTCCTAGAACAAGAAACCAATCATCTGCTGCTGGTATTAAGACATATAGTACCAGGAGGAAATCACTTGGATCAAGAAAGATGTCATCCTCTGAAGTAGATTTGAGTGCTGCTGATTCACAACCACCATCTGTGGAAGTCCCTTCTCAGAAAGCTTAACAAGAGGATGTTGAAGTTCCTTCTATCACTACCTCTACAGCACACCAAACTGCTTCCTCAACCAAAAAGGTTGGTACCAGGAGGAAGCAATTCGGTCGAAAAGGTGTTCATCCTTCTCGCTCTACCATTCCTATTGAAGACGAAGATCCTGACGCTGAACACAAAATGTGCATCAAGTATGCTTCTGATATAGATTTAGATTCTGATGATGATACACTCGTTAATTTGCATGGTGTTGTTGACTGGGAATTACTGCCTACGGGGTTAGGCTGGGTCAATGTCATCTACAGGAAAGACAATTCTTGCAAGTGCTTATCGAGACTTAGAGAAATCCTTCACCTAGTTACTAGAACAGACTTGATGATCATATATGGCCGGGTGATGCAATTTTATCAGGATACGGAAGCTGCGGGAGTTGGTCTTGTTCTGTGGGGAGATCTTAAGGTCTTGATAGATTCACCTGAAGTGAATGATGGGAGTGATGTTTGGAAGAACCAAAACACTTGGATTATTCCAAGCTGGAAGTTATATTCTTCTACCGGTATTCATGTGTTAGAGACGGTGAGTGGGCATGTGATACACATGTTTGTTGATAAGAGGTATCCTCCTTTATTCTATCTATTGAACGATGCTTTGAACATCAAGAGAATTCACAGGAAATTTGTCGCGATACAGTGGGTAATGAACTTACCACTACAGTTCAGTTGATTACCTTTCTCAAGAAACAACTTTTTGATTCAAGGCGTCCTAAGGTTCATAACTGGTATTGTTAAGTTTGTTATGTTTATCTTATTACATTTTGTTTTTTTGTTTTCTTCTATAATTTGTGCAGCTTTTTGTAAATGTTGTTTTTTTGTCTCTTGGAACATCTTGATTTTTGGTATACTCTTTTAGGGAAAGATCACTTGGTTTTTTTAAAACTGTAGATGAGCATTTTGCGTTTCAGGCTCATCTTTGTGTTTCATATTATCCTATTGGCTAAACTGTTTTAATGGCACAATCTTTACCAGGAAATATTTGGGGTTGAATACTCTATATGGTTTCTCAATAACTTAGGCCATCAGGGTAGAATTAATTGAGTTTTGGTTCAATTCCCAGGTCCCTTTATACCAGAATGAATTGTGATAAAGCTTAATGGTTTTTGCTTAAAACCATAGGGTCCTCTCAACTGACCTATGTACATGTACCAATTAATTTAGAAGGTTTGCAAATCCACATGGGAGTAACCCTACTCTGGTCCCAAGGATTGTCTAGGCCCACCAACCAAACGTTATGTGGAAAGTCTTATAAAATCCGTTGATGGTTGCCAGGTTACCCAAAACTGGATGGTTTTCACTTGCCATATTCTTGAAATGAAAAGTGGCTAGTCCTGAGCAAACGGCTACAGGTAAAGACACATCAAATCTATTTTTGGCTGTAATGACTTGCCAAAAGTCATATAGTTCTTCCACTTACTATGATTCATGTTCTGAAAGTGGAAAATGGTTTCAGTCCTCCATGGACTTAACCCTTTCTTGGTGCCAATGGACTGACTAGCCCAAGAGTGTATGGCTACTTGGTAAAGGCTCATCAAACCCATTCATGTAGCTGTGGTGATATTGTTGCTGTCCATCTTTCGATGTTGAGTTTTTTGTTGCTGCTTCAATGTTCTGACGTTTGTTTTTTAGAGAAGGTTTCAAGATGTAGCTGTTCAATCCTCTGGTTCTTTCAAGGGAAGATCTGTCTAGAAACTTGAAGTTAACTATGTCAAATTCAGTTTAAGGGAAGAATTTGTTAAAGATACATTGTAATAGAAAGCTACTACTATAGGTCATTTAGTTTCCATACGTGAGTAGAGTAAACAGTTTCCTGCGGTATTGTAGTTCCTATCTCTGGTAATGATAGTATATAAGTTAAGTAAACTGGCAGTACAATAGTATTCCTGCTGGGTAAACAATATTATTCCTGTAGTATTATGCTTAACTACGGCTTGTTAGTAAAAGTTAGTTAAGAAATAGTGATAATGCAAGGAAAATCCTAGAAGTGATAACACTATTAACTTTAGCTTTTTAGTTAAGGGTTTTAGTTAGAGTTTCCGTTGGTGTAAATATAACAAACCTAACGGGTTTGGATGAAATGTTAACTTGAAACGAAACTGATGAATTTCATTTAGAAAAACACGTTTATTATCAATAGAAAAGATCCATAGAGGATCATTGTTTTAGTAATTTCTTTAACTGAGTTGCACAATGGTCTCAATTATACCTCAGACATTGTGAGTTATACAATGGTCTCATTTTACTTCTTAGACATTGTGAGTTGCACAATGGTCTCATTTCGTTCTCAGACATTGTAAGTTAAACAATGGTCTCTAAGGATATTATTTTTCTTCATAGCTTTATACTATATTGTATTACACGGAGACCGTCATAATTTTGTTTACATGGAATTATGTATGAATCTAAGTATTACAAGTCTTGTATGGGCGGGACTTGTAATATGAGGATTGATATGATAATTGCTATGTTAACAAAGCCCGTCACAGTTCTGTTTACATGGAATTATGTATGAATCTAAGTATTACAAGTCTTGTATGGGCGGGACTTGTAATATGAGGATTGATATGATAATTGCTATGTTAACAAAGCCCGTCACAGTTCTGTTTACATGGGATTATGTATAAATCTAAGTATTACAAGTCTTGTATGGGCGGGACTTGTAATAGGAGGATTTATATGATAATTGCTATGTTGACTGGTTCATCGAGACTTTTACCTGGTTTACTCTAACCGGGTACTCATTACCTATCTTGAACTCTAGGTCGATATTATTGGGTAGTTTTACTCCCTGTCTCCGAAGACGAGTTTGGAACACTCGTCCCATACTCATTAGAGCACATGCATCGTCATGTCATCCATCACCTTGAAGGTTATGTGAGTACGCGTATTGCATCGGAAATTATTAAGTAGGATGATTTATAATCTCTTTATTTGAAAGGATTGGGACGCCTCTTCAGTTAAATAAAGAAATTGTAAATCCCCGAACCATAAGTTTATCAATTCATTATTTCTATAAATTAGGACTCTTCTTTATGCAAATAATGAGTTATAAATGAGTGGGCTTAATGGTATCCGATATGACACGAGTATGAACCTGAACTCAATCATCACCGAAATTCTTTAAAAGGTCTAGAGACACAATCGTGT
>BQNB010044636.1:0-44760 GCA_026074375.1 Tanacetum coccineum
TGATCCCTAAAAGTTATAAAAATAACGAAAGTCAAACGTTCTAGTTAGTTGCTTAATATGAAAAGTACAAAAAAAATGATGATGAGAAAAATGAAAAGAACAAAAATATGTGTAGGAATAAGTGAATACATTTAAAAATGGTAAAAACGGGGATTTTCAAAACTTATGATTCTTTCATTCCCCTTGATGAACACTTAGCTACTTTTCGAGGTAATTAGTCGAGGGAGATTGAGAGTTTTAGTTTTCTAAGTGCTTACTTGTAGCATTGTGTGAGGACACGCAATAGTTTAGTATGGGGGATTTTGGTATGTGCCTAAATACACATACCTTTGACCTTTAAAACCGGACTTAAATGACCAAAAACGTACCAAAAATATATTGTATTTGTATGTTTTCATTTATATTGTGCAGGAAATGGATATCCAAGAAAAGGACAAAAAACGAAGCCAAAAACGACAAAACCGAGCACGTTATGGAAGAGCATGGAAGAGCGTGAAATAGACAAAGTCAAAGTCTCAAAAAGTCAAAGTCAAAGGTCAAAGCCGAAGTCGTAACCAAAGAATACTTAATGGGCCCACCCGAACCCATCTAATGGGCCGGGTCAGCCCATTAGTATATTATATGAAGACCATAAGCCCAAAGTCTATTAACAAGCCCAAATACCCTTTTATTACCCAAACGACCCAAACAATGAAACAAGGCCCAATTTAAACTTAGCCGATGTTAGCCATTTAACCCTTTCATATCCAAATCTGTTAAGTCTCTAGGACCAAGTTTGCAAAACAACATAAAACATTGGAGGGCTAATCTTGACAAGTCTTTAAACCTTCTTATCACCACAAGGGCTAAACTTGCAATACAACAACACAAAATCAGGGGCATATTTTACCATTTCTCAAAACATATACCCTGCACTTAGTTAACCAAACTTTCCTGCCTAAATCAAAACCCATCACTATCCCTCGTTCACTGTTTATCTTCCCCAAATGAACCCCACAACAAACCTGTCATTTTCCCATCTCACCCCACTTCATAAACGTCCAATTGCCATTTTGGCAATCCCCTTTTATTCCATTGGCTCAAGAGAAAGACAAGAAAATAAAGGGGTGAGATCAAACGACTTGGGCTCCAAGATAATTTGAAGGCTGAGATTGACTATGGGATCTTACTCATACAACAAACACACTCCTTGATTTTCTCTCTATGAAGAAACACAAGTGAAGCTCAAGACTTTTAGTATAAATACTAGCCAGTGTACCTCATTAGCCCTTTGTCGAATTTTGTTTAAGTCAAAAGCTTATAAACAACATTTGTACCAATTTTAATTACTGCAATTTACTTTTATTGTCATTTAAATACTTGTCTTTTAAATTTCTTGCATTGGTTATTTCTTTTCCAAGTTAATAAAATTTAAAGTGTTTTCTTTAAATATTGTCGTTTATGATTACTGTCTTTTAAACACTGTTTTATTTAGCTCTTGTATAAGCTTTTAAGACATTAAAAGCTTGTATAAGTTTGTTTTTAATTACTGTCTTTAAAAGTATAAAAAAACCAAAAATCACAAAAAAATCCACTCTCAAAGTACCTCAGTTGAATTTGGAAAGAAAAAGCTTGAAAGAAAGAAGCTTTTAACTATACACTCAGCGTGTCTTTGAACAAGTAGCTAGAGCATGTAGACTTCCTTTATTTGCCCTTGTTTTGGAGAAAGGGTTTAGTGTAGTTGGCTTTTTCAAATTTTGCTTATTTACTATTCATGTGCTTATTTCCTGCTTATTTCTTGCTTATTAGTGTTATTTATGCTTGTTTATGTTTGCTTATTTCTTGCTTATTACTCTTTTGCTTATTTAAGTGCTTATTTTTGTGTTTTATTTACAGCTTATTGCTCATTAGTGTTTGCTTTTTTATCTGTTTTCAAATTTCCTTGTTTAACTCTTTGTGAATCTGTTTTAAAATTGACTTTGAAAAATTAAAGGGGAGTTTGAGACAAGGGGTCAAAAAGGGTCAAAGTGGTTTTAAAACTATTTGGGTCATTTAGCAATCTTGTACAACCCTTTTTAAGTTGTTCTTTATTTGTTTTCAAAAGTTTTTAGTTCTAAAAATTTGTTTTGAAGTATTTTCTAATTGGTCTTTTAAAGTTTGGTGACAGAATTGCTTTAAGTCCTTATTTGGATTAAGACTTCTTGGCCAACTTTTAAAACTAGTCTTTGAGTTGATTTTAAGTCCTTAATGAAGTAAGGTCTGTGTAGTAGGTTAAGAATCTCTTGTCATAGGTGACTTTGTACAAAATCTGTCATTCCTCTTTTAGTCAAAATCCTCCTTTTTCATTTTCTTTTTAACGTCACTTATAATTGTTTTTAGGCTTTTTAAAAATTTTGATAGATAGTCATTGGAGGATAGTCTCCATCTATTTTAACTTGTTTTTCAATTTGTCCTTATTTTCTAGCTTATTTGTTGGCCTGCCTATTGCCATTTTTCATTTTAAGAAAATCCAAAAGTAGTATTTGTCCTTATTTTCTAGCTTATTTGTTAGCCTGCCTATTGCCATTTTTCATTTTAAAAAAATCTAAAAGTAGTATGCTGATGAGTGACAGCCATGTTCATTTGCAATTTTAGTTAGCTGAATTTAAGTTTTCAAACCATTTCACTTTGTTTGGTTTTTGAAAGCCTTTTGGTCAGGCTTTAAGTCATATAAGCCATAATGCCCACATAAGGTATCCTTTAGTGGCTTAAATTTAAGCCCAAAAAGTGTCATTGGGCTGTTTGATTGGCCGTTTTTGCCCAAGTGCTTATTGGCCTTTTCTTAGCTTAACTTATTGTTTTATGTGCTTATTTAGGTTTATATTTGCCTATTAGGTTAGTTAGTGCTTATTTGAGCTTATTGTACTTAGGGTAGAACTTATTTAAGCTTATTTGCATTTGTAGCTTAGTATTTTAAGTTTAAAAGTCTCTTATAGATTTTGTCATTTCTAGCTTATCTTCTTTGCTTATTTTTGTTTAAACTTGCTTATTAGGTGTAGTGTAGGGCCTCTCTTAGCTTATTTGCCTGTTTGCCAGCTTATTTGTGTTTAAAATAGCCCAACAATTAGCTTAATTAGGACTTAGTGTAAAAAAGCCCAATCTATCACTATTTAGCTTATTTCAGTGCTTATTTGTGGTTTATAAAAAAATTGTTTTTATTAAAAGTGCTTATTTTTAAGTTCTTAAAGCTTGTTTATAAAAACAATTTGCAAAAAAAAAGGAAGGTGGAAGTCCAAGGTGAGAAGGCCTTCGAAACCTTTGTGACCTCAACACATCAACCTTTACACACACTGCACTACACACGCACCCTTGGGATTTTTCTGTCATAGTTTGCATTTAATATTCTTTTACCCTTTTTTAGGCCATATAGCCCATAAGCCATTTTCTGCTTATTTCAGCTTATTGGGATAAGCTGGGAACTTTGTTTTATTTTTCTTAAATCAAGCATACTTTTAGCTACTTTTCTGTATTTTTCAGAATTTTCCAAAATCATTTACTATTTTTAATCATTTTTTCTTTTCAAAACTGTTTTTAATTCATATTAAATTATAAAAAAGTCAAAAAAATATAACCCTTTTTTTCAAAATTTTCTTTTATCATTTAGGTCCTAGGAAAATTAAATTTGCTTTCGTAGGGTTAAAATTTCAAAATTTTATTTTTTAAAGAACGGGTTTCGAGAATCCCGTTCTCCTTTTTAGGTTTAAATCCGTTCTAGCTTTCATTTTTAGGTTTTCTTTCATCGTTTTTGCAATCTTCAATTCAAGCTTCAATGTCAAATCAAACAAACGAGCTTAAGAACATGATGGCTAGCTTTTTCCAAATGAACGCCGCTTCTATTTCGGGTTCGGGATCTCTCCCTAGCAACACCGTTGCTAACCCAAAGGGTGAATTGAAAGCCATCACCACTCGAAGTGGTCTTGTTCTTGATGGACCTACCATTCCAATGCCTCCTCCATTCATTAATCCGAAGGAGGATGGACATGTAGAGGAGACTTTAACGGACCCGGAACATGGTGAGTTTACCATTAAGGTCCCACCTCCTCATGTCTAAAAAGCTAAACCTCCTTCTTAAAGAAACTTTGTGATTCACCAAAGGAATCCTCGTTATCCTCATATCCCTTATCCTTCAAGAATAAACCAAGAGAAACAGAAAGAAAAAGATGAAGTCCAAATCCATAAATTTTGGCACATGTTTAAACAACTTCACATTAATATCTCTCTTACCGATGCTTTGATTCTAATCGCGAAATACCAAAAAAATGCTTAAGTCTCTCCTTTCCAATTAGGAAAAACTTATTGAATTGGCAAACACACCCCTCAATGAAAATTGCTTAGCGGTTATCCTTAAGAAGCTACCCGAAAAGCTAGGTGACCCTGGGAAATTTCTCATTCCGTGTGGTTTTAGTGAGCTCAAGTGCAAAGCCCTAGCCGATCTAGGTGCTAGCATAAACTTGATGCCACTCTCGGTGTGGAAAAAGTTAGGATTACCCGAGCTTATTTCCACCTAAATGACTCTTGAACTTGCTAACCGTGATATTTGCACTCTGAAAGGAAGTGCAAGAGATGTCTTCGTTCCGGTTGGAAAGTTTACATTCCCCGCTGATTTTGTCATTGTTGATTATGAGAGCGATCCTCGTGTCCCCCTCATCTTGGGTAGACCTTTCTTACGGACCGCTCGTGCTTTGATTGACGTTCATGGAGAAGAAATGATTCTCCGTGACGGTAATGAAAGACTAATCTTGAATATGAGACATGACACTTCAAGCTATTCAAACGAACCTCATCAAGAATCAATCAACATGATTGATATCTACAATGTTTCACATGAGGAATATCGTGAAGATTTGTTTGCAACAAGTCATCAAGGTGGCAATCTCATTTCTTCTCTTACTTCTCATACCGACTTAACTTCACCGGAAGTTAATGATGATATCTTTGATCCGGAAGGAGACATTATTGAGAACTTGCTAAATCTTGATAAAACCAAAGATCTCTCTCCATATCATGATAATCCATTGAGTGGCAATCCCACTCCGATTTCGGAACCCGAGACCAAGTTTTCTTCTTTTTCCCCCACACTTAGTTCCATCGAAGAAAGTGATTTAATTTAGAAAGAATTCGAAGCTTATCTCGCAAGTGATTCATTTCCACCGGTAAATAGTAATCCTTCATCTCCTCTCCCTCCTTTTCATAATTCTTTATGTGGCAGTACCACTTCTTCTTTACCTAGTCTCCCGATTTCTAAGGCTAGCGACTATTCTCCTAAGGAGTTCGCCGATGAACTCGCTCTTATCACATTTCCAGATGATCTTCCCTTTGATGCCGAATCCGGCCTTCGAGAAATAGAGTATTTGCTTAACCATGATCCTATCAAGGAAATGGACTCTATTCTCGAAGATTCGACTGATGAAAATTCTCCTAATAACAATCTTGTTGATACCATTTCTGAGATGTTCACCGATGAACATGCTCTTGATTACTCATCCCCACCATTATGAGATGATTATGATGATAAACTTTTTGATCTTGAAACCGTTAATGATGATACTTATGATGATCCATTTGACTTCGAGGAAGAGAAAATCAAAGAGTCTAAACTCTTGATTGATGAACTTGATCCCCCTAGATCAAGTAATTTCCTTCCTTTTCCCGAGTGTGACTCGCTTTTCTATGAGGATTTTTCCGAGGTTGATACTTTGCCTTCGACTGACAACGAGGACAAGATATTTAATCCGGGTATACTCATTCATGAAAACCTCTTTGAAGTCACCAATTGTGCAACACCGGAAAAGAATGTAAAGAAGGCCACTAATGCTTCTTTAATTCTTGAGGATTTAAATCCTACTCTTTATGAACTTCCTTTCCACAAAGAAGTTCCCGGGATCGGAGCTTTACTCTCGTTTTCGTCCGAAAATGAGGAAAAAATTTTCAACCCCGGGATTCTCACTTATAAAAGAGTTCATTCTTCTCTTCTCCCAGAATTATCTCATCGGGGCCCTAAAGCTTTCAAAGTCATTAAAATTTTTGAAAGTCCGATGGAGATTTTTCCTTGCTCTTATGGAGAGGACATCCGAGTCTTGGATGTCCCGTGTCTCCACTTCTATCCCCCTTGACCAACTCAAGTATGGGGGGATCGGGTCAAGCTAAGTGACCTAAAACAAGCGCTTCGTGGGTGGCAACCCATGCTTATCCTAGTATTATTATCGTAGTAGTAGTAGTAGTTAAGAAGTAATTAATAAATGTTTTTTGTTGTTGTGAGAGGCTCGCCTCTTTCCTTTTTTGTGTTTTGTGTTTTGTGTTGTATTATCCAGGATTTCCTGAATTTTTGAAGCCTCTCGTGCTCTCGTTTTTTGTCATTCCTTCACAAAAGCTTCACATCCTTAGCTTCATTTTGGGAATCCGATATCCAAATCTTATCGACTAACGTTTTTCTTTAAGCACACTTAATAAACGACTTAGTATTTGCGTAGAGACCCTTCTTAAAACATTGAGGACAATGTTTAATTCCAGTATGGGGGATCTATCAATTTGATTGTGCCTGCAGCCGTTGTTTTCACGTAATCCCGTTTTTACCAACAAAATTTCAAAAAAATGAAAAAAATTTAAAATTTTTTCAAAAATAAAATAAGTGTTTTGTCATAATTTTGACTTTCCTGCTAGGTAGAATAAGAATAAATTTTGACTCGATCGAGCGTGTTGAGCTCTAGCTTGTTCCTTAACTTTTAGACTAAGCGTTCGCGGATTTTCGCGAAGGATGAAAAATGATAGAGTTAATTATGAGTTGGATGCTAAACAAGGATTATTTGGAAATCTTACAAGCTCATGTGTGTAATTTGTGGCTTTTTCTCCCATAAGCTCCTAACCGGACTAATAATACGTGCTATTTTTGAAAATTAAACTTAAATCAATAATTTTTGAAGTATAGTCGATATCAATAATTTTAGTTCAAATTTATACTTAAATTTTCTAAAACGAAATTTTCTCTATATCATGGTAATATAAAGTAAAAAAAATGGTAATAATTATAAACTGTGGGCTGATAAAAGTTTGCTGCATCTTGCCGGCTCACAACCGATGTTGCAGCCTTCTAAAAGGTCGAGGATTTCCTTAAGAATGAATAATTGTATTAAGTGTAGTAAACATGATTTAATAAATATAGGGAAAATCTCTTTTTCTTAAATTTAAATATGCTTTTGAACTAAGACTATTTTATTTTAAGTTTTTCTAAATAAGCTATGTATATACGGGAAACCTAAGAGTTTTTGAAACCGAAGGTCCGTAAGTTCCGATACTAGTCTCTGTGGGGTGTCAAAATCCTGGTCACTTAGCCGCAAGGTTGGGATGTGCCGAGACGAAAGTCGCCACATGGGATGATCTCGCCTTCAAACTCATTATTCTTGGGTAGAACGTGAAGCATAGAATTTTGCAAAACGTTAATCCATGGTTGAAATTCGAAATGACACATTCACTTAATAAATATAATAATTGTCGGGAGTGAAAAGTTTACAAGTTATATATATGAGTAGCATTAGCATCTTAACTTATACTTAACGGTGATTTCGTTTTAAGCTTGGTTGGACAAGTGAAAAGTCAGGGGTGATGAATTTATCCTTTTTGGGGGCATTTTAGGATTGAAATGCGTCTTGTTCTATGATCCCAAATGAAAATAACGAAAGTCAAACGTGTTAGTTAGTAAGAAAAAGAAAAATACAAAAATATTAGTGGTAGTTAGTATAAATAATAAAAATGGTAAAAACGGGGCTTTTTGAAGCTATTGATTTTAATTTCCCCATGACGAACACTTAGCTACTTTTCTAGGTTACTAGTCGAGGGGGATTGAGATTCTTAGTCTTCTTAAGTGCTTACTTGTAGCATTGCGTGAGGACACGCAATAGTTTAGTATGGGGGATTTTGGTATGTACTTAATTACACATAACGTTTTCCATCAAAACCGGACTTAAATGACTAAAAACGTACCAAAAATACATTGTATTTGTATGTTTTCATTTATATTGTGCAGGAAACGGATATCTGAGAAAAGGACAAAAAATAAAGCAAAAACGACAAAACCGAGCACGGAATGAAAGAGCGTGGAAATAAAGACAAAGTCAATTCGAAGCCAAAGTCAACAAAAGTCAAAGTCAAAGTCAACCCCGACAAAGTCAACAGTCAAAGTCAAAGCCGAAACCGAAGAATACTTAATAAGTCCACCCATACCCATTAAATGGGTCGGGGCAACCCATTAAGCATGCATATGAAGACCCAAAGAACCAACGGGCCCAATTCCAATTTCTTTATATACCCGGCCCAAATTATATTAAAGGGCCCATTTCACTTAACATCCATAAGCCCACTAAACCTTTAACTGGAAAACTCAATTAGTCCTTTAGGACTAATTGTGCAATTACAATATACACTTTCAGGGGCTTACTTTGCCACATCCCTAAACCTTTTAACACCATAAAGGACTAAGGATGTAATAACCTTATAGACATTGAGGGACTATAACTGCCTAAATCCTAAACTTCTCCCCTGCTATAATGATGATATCTTTGATCTGGAGGAAGACATTATTGAGAACTTGCTAAATCTTGATAAAACTAAAGATCTCCCTCCATATCATGATAATCAATCTAGTGGCAATCCCACTTTGATTTCGGAACCCGAGACCAAGTCTTCTTCTTCTTCCCCCACACTTACTTCCATCAAAGAAAGTGAGTTAATTTGGGAAGAATTCGAAGCTTATCTCGCAAGTGATTCATTTTTGCTAGGAAATAGTAATCCTTCATCTCCTTGTTTTCATTTATATTGTGTAGGAAACGGATATCCGAAAAAAGGATGAAAAACGAAGCCAAAAACGACAAAACCGAGCACGAAATGGAAAGAGCGCGAAAAGTCAAAAAGTCAACCAAAGTCAACCCCGACAAAGTCAAAGTCAAAGACGGAGCCGAAACCGAAGAAAAAGTTAATGGGCCAACCCGTACCCATCTAATGGGCCGGGACAACCCATTAAGATTTTATTTTGAAGACTTATAAGGCTTAAGCCTTATAAAAAAAGTCCAAAACCTTTTATACATACACGGCCCAAACTGCTATAAAAAAGCCCAAACCATTTAACCCCCGTTAACCCATCTTACCTTTAAACCATGATCCCCGTTAGTCCATAGGGAATATTGATGTAATATACTCCTACACCCTCAAGGGCCAGTTTTGCCAAGTCCTCAAAATTTCAATACACCGCAAGGACTTTCATTGCAACATCAAGATACATATTGAGGGACCATTTCTGTCATTACCTCAAACACTTACCCTGCACCTTTATAAAACCTATTTACCCGCCAAAACATAAACCCCAACCACTGTTCAATCACTGTTCTCTCTCAAACAACCCTGCAACCTCGTTTACTGTTCACACACAACAAAACTGTCACTCTCACCTCACAATGGGACAAAGACACCTTGGCAATCTTGCAAACCCCTATTGGACAAAGAAATCAATGGTCACGATTAGAAGACTTGGGGACAAAGATTAACCGAAGGCTGAGATTACTCTTTGGATTCCACTCACACAACAAACACATATGCTTGAAGCCCCTCACAGAGAAAGCACACAAAGAAGAGCTCAAGACTAGGTTTTTAGTATAAATAGGCTAGACTAGTTTATAGTTTACCTTTGTCGAATTTGTTAAGTCCATTTACTTGTATTAACAGTTTGTACCATTTTTCTTACTGCAATTTAAATATTTGTCATTTAATTTCTGTCTTTTAAATACTTGCACTTTAATTTTCCAAGTTTAAGAGTTTTCCTTTAAATCATTGTCATTTACATATTATGTCTTTTAAATACTGTGTTTAAGGTTTTATAAAAGTTTTTGAGTCATTGGAAACTTATATAAACACTGATTTCATTTTCTGTCCAAAAAATATCAAAAATCCAAAAAAATCATAAGAATCTGTCAAGAACACAAAGGAACATGGTAAATCTTGGATGGCCATGGGTTTAGTGCTTCTTGGGAAGCTATAGGAAAGGTTTATAAGCATTTTGAGTGCTTATTGTCTTGCCAAAAGCTAAGGACAATTGTGAGTTTACTTTTTCAATTTTGCATTTTACTAATCATTTTGCTTATGTTATCCTTATTCTTGCTTTTTTATTGGCTTATTGCGTTATTGTGTTGCTATTTAGCTTGTTTAAAGCTATTTTTCATTTCTTTTGAGTTTTTAATTAATTCTGTCATTTACATGCTTTAAACTGCTAGTTTACTTACTTTGCTTATTTAGTGCTTATTTTTGTTTGGTAAATGCTTATTTGTGCTTAACTTGGTTTAGTTACCATATGTTGTCTCAAACATTAACTCAAAATCCCTTTGTTAACCAGTTTTAAACAAGACTTTTCATATTTAAAGGACTGTTTGGGTCAAGGAACAAAGTGGGTCAAAACAGGTTTGTAGATCATTTGGGTCACTTAGGTAACTTGCACAAGCTTATTTTAGTAGTTTTAGTAAGTTATTTTTAAAGTTTTAAAGTTAAAAGTCTATTTTTAAGTTTTATCTAAAAGTGTTTAAAGCTGTTGGTTCAAAACAAATTCACATTACTTAATTGGATTAAGACTTTTTGGTTAGTTGTTAAGAGTAGTTTTTGAGTGGTCTTTAGTTGTGAATGCAGTAGAAGTTAGAGTGTTAAGTTAGGTATTTGTCATTTGAAGTTTTAAGTTAAAACTGTTAAGTCATTTTTGAGTCTTCAAAAACCATTTTTTTTATCTAATTTTTAGCTTAATTAAAGTTATTTTGATAGTCTGCATTGTTGAGCATAAGCTCATTTGCTGTCAGTTTACATCTGTTTAAACTTATTTTGTTCTTTTTGAACCTTTTTCTAGCTTTAATCTAGCCTGCACATTGCTTATTTGTCTTTGAAAAATCTAAAAAAAAAAAAAATCAGCATATGCTGAGTGAAAACTTGCTTTAATATTAGACTTTCTTAAATAGCTGCTTTGTTTCAAACTCTATTTTATTTGCTGATTTGAGAAGCCAGTTGGATAAGCTTTTTAGGAATATAAGCCTTAAGCCCATAAGGTTCCATTTAAGAGCTTAAATTTAAGCCCAAAAGTGCCCCTTAGGCTTTGTGACTGCCATTTTTTGCTTATAGCTTATTTGCCATTTTTTATGCTTATCTGTCTGTTTTTCTTTGCTTAATTTTGTTTGAATTTGCTTATTAGGTTAGTTAGTGCTTATTTTAGCTTATTGTACTTAGGTGTATAGCTGTATTTGCATTTGACTTAACAATTTAAAGTTAAAAAGCCTTTTATTAGTCTGTCCTTTTTAGCTTATATTCCTTGCTTATTTTTGTTCAAACTTGCTTATTAGGTATAGTAGATAATTTGTTCTTGCTTATTTTTCATTTTCATTTGCTTATTTGTCAAGAAAAAGCCCATCAGTTAGCTTATTTTAGGACTTAGTGTAAAAAGCCATATCTGTCATTTTCTTTTGCTTATTATCGCGCTTATTTTTATTTAACAGCTTATTTTTCAGTTTTATCAAAAGTTGTTTTTTTAAAGTTGCTTATTTTTGCATAATTTACAAGTTTAAAAAAAAAAAGTTTTTGTAAAAAGGGAGGCCCAAGGATTCGAACCCTGGACCTCTCTTTTCACATTTACAAGTCCCACACTCCCACACACTTAACCAGCGGCACCAGTAGGGCCATCTGGTTAAGTCTCTCCCCACTTTATTTATATACTTGTTTTTCTCTTTTAAGCTTTAAACCATTTTCGGCTTATTTCCAGCTTATCTAACTAAGCTGGGTAACCAACTTTATTTTTCATAGATCCAGCATAGCTTAAGCTACTTTTCAGTATTTTTTCAGATTTTTCCCATTAAGTTTACTATTTTTAATTAATTTTTCTTATTAAAACAGTTTTTAATTCATAATAAATTATTAAAAAGTCAAAAAAATATAATTCTTTTTTTGAAAATTTTCTTTTATCATTTAGCACCTAGGAAAATTAGATTTGCATCCGTAGGGTTTAAATTTCAAAATTTCGTTTTTTAAAGAACGGGATTTGAATCCCGTTCTCGTTTTTAGGTTTAAATCCGTTCTAGCTTTCGTTTTTAGGTTTTCTTTCATCGTTTTTGCATTTTAATTGTAGAAATTAGAAAACCAACTCCAAAAGTCTTTAACCATTCAAAAACGCGATCACGAACGTTCTCGATTTTCAATTCGCACCTCGTTGGGAGACGACCCGGGGGATTTTTGATATTGCTTTGGTCAAAAGCAATTGATTTGAATCTTTCGGAATACTTATCGTACTATAATTGAATTATAATTATTGATTATTATTATATATGTATATATTTTATATTTATATATAGTAAGAAATCTTTGGTTATCAGTTTGTGGGGTTGTTTGTTAGGGAGAAGTAGGTGTGGTAAGTAGGCGAAGTGCAATTGGGGAGGTGTCGAGATTATCATCTAAAAATTGATATGAAGGGGGTTTAGTTGGAGTCATGGAGCCGAAGGGAAAGACAATTTCGTCAAATGTGACATGACGAGAAATGATGATTTTGTTGGTGTTCAGGTTAAGGCACCGGTATCCACGATGATTGTAAGCGTACCCGAGAAAGATAGATGGTGTGGTACGAGGGGCAAGTTTGTGCGGTGGAAAGGTGTAAGGGTAACAGAGGCATCTAAATGTGGGGATGTGGGTGTAAGAGGTTGGTTTGTTGAATAATTTTGTGTAAGGGATGCCATTGTTGATGGAAGTGGAGGGGATGATATTAAGTAAGTAAGCGGCAGTGAGTAGTGCTTCGACCTAATACTCGAGAGGAAGACGGGCTTGAAAGAGGAGAGAATGTACTACGTTATTAATAGTACGAATCATGCGTTCAGATTTGCCATTTGTTGAGATGTATGTGGGCATGAGAAACGAAATTGAATGCCATTAGTGGCAAATAATTCATGAAGGTAATTGTTGTCAAATTCTCCACCATGATCACATTGAAAAGATTTGATTTCACGGTTGAATTGGGTTTTTATAAAGGCGCGAAAGTGTAGAAGTTTTGACTGCGCATTTGATTTTCTATGAAGTAGGTAGACCCATAAAAATGTGAATAATGATCTAAGAAAAGAACATAGTATTTATATCTACTCATGCTAGAGACGGGAGATGTCCAAAGGTCTGAGTGAATAATGTCAAAGGGAGATGTAACAATAGAGGTAGATCGTTGAAAGGAAAGTTTTGTTTGTTTGCCTAACTGGCAGGCACGACACAAGTGTTGAGTGTTTTTGTTTTTATTACAAGACACAAGGCCACATGACGACAGTGTTTGAATTACAGCGTCACTAGGGTGACCAAGACGTTGATGCGAAAGGGAATGGTTATTAGTAAGTAGGGCGAAGGCTGAGGAGGCAACGTGTAAAGGGTATAGATCACCCGTACTGTCACAACGAAAAAGGGTTTTGCGGGTATGATAATCTCGTACAGTGAAACCATATGGATCAAAATCAATGGAGCATTTATTATCGGTGGTGAATTTTTGTACTGAAACGAGGTTTTTAATGATATTGGGTGTGACAAGAACATTTCTAAGATGGAGGGGACGATATGGATTAGGGATTTGTACATGACCAGAGTGGGTGACAGGTATAGATGATCCATTTCCAACAATAACTGAATGAAAATTATGATTAAGAGTTTTTGAAGGTTACCGGTGTGAGATGAAAGGTGAGAAGTTGCTTCGGTATCCATATACCATTGTTGATCATGAGAGGCCATAAGAATAATCTTTTTTTTCAATGAACAGTGCTCGGTGAACAGTAATGTCGATGAACAGTGCTCGATAAATAGTGGCGCGATGAACAGTGCTCGGTGAACAGTGACGCGATGAACAGTAATGTTTTTTTTATTTGGTGAAAAGATTAATGACAGAGAAAGAATAGGGGAGGGAGACGATTTGGTTGAGAAGAATTAGGAGAAAATTGATTTGGCTCTGATTATCATGAAAGATTATGATTGATTGCTTGATTATTGATTGATTACAATGGACCTATATATAGGATACAAAGAAACCTTCTAGACTATGGGTTGTCCTAGAAGCTATACAACCGGGCTCGGGCTAATGGGCCGATTACATTGAATATACAATATAATATGTACTCTAATACATTCGGCATACTATTAGATTCATTCAAGATAGCATTCCTGTCAGCCTGAATTGAATTACATATAGTACCTAATGCATCCAAGGTTTCCATACGATCATCATTAGTCATCTCGGATAATAACTCATCATGTTTACCAGCTTCAACATCATTTATCAGCATGTGCAGGTCACCAACAGTTGTTAATGGAACTCCAAAAGTGGCAGCAACATCAATATCATACGGTACTCGATGGGGCATGATAAGAGTAGCAGTAGGAGAAACCAAAGGGGAAGAGATCACATTTGGATTGCCATTACATGTAGCACCATATTCATCTAGGTTAACCCTAGTAGCAGTACCCTCTCTCACAACAGCCACCCCTCTTTGATCCATCGAACCAGAAAGAACATCAAGTTTTTCATTCCCAATTGAGCCCTTTAATTCCCTTCTCTTATCACCCATTACCACCGCAGCTTACCAAGAACAACACACCCAGAATACAACTCGAATAAATTAACAAGAGGGCAATGTCTTCCTCTCAAAGAAAAACCCTAATAGAAAGCTATGGTTATAATTAAAGCCTACGAATTACTAACCTCCAGTCTTTGTTTGTTGACAAAGATAATGAATGAAAAGAATCAATCAAACAGTAACTTAAAAAAAACCTAATTAGCAAAACAAAAAGATCCTTAAAAAATGAAACCCTAATGCAAAAAACGACCAAGATCCTAAAAAATAGTGTTAAAGCAATGATAAGAGAGCAATAAACACAATTGTTTTAATGAATCAAGATCAGAATTAGATTAGAGAACGAATTAGAAGGATGAAAAAATATTGGCCGCCATTAGAGGGTTTAGGGTTTTTTTGGCCGCCACCTAGGTCTTCACCATCAGCTTTCTATAAATCTTCTCTATAGCCTTCTCAGCTTCTACCTTCTCAGATTCTACCATGGATAAAAATCTCTCTACGGAACAGATTGGCAGACCATTAGGTGTGTTTTGGAGACAAATTGCAGACTATTAAGGGTGTTTGGCACTACCATTAAGACTATTAGGGGTGTTTGGGACTACCAAAAGGGGTGTTTAGATACCATTCCTAATGGCATGTCATGAGCCCTTATTCAAAATAAAAATGGTATCCAAACTGCAAATGCTAAATGTAGTCAAATTTATTCTGCAAATGGAAATGCTAAATGAACTTTTGCATTTAAGTTGTATCAGTTCAAGTTCATTTAGCATTTCCAAACACTCCCTTATTCTAAATGGAAATGCAACCAAAATGAAAATGCAGGCAACACTCTAAACAATGGTAGAAGTACACTAACCTTTCATCATAGCAAAATTCTACAAGTCGTTAAGCATCTCGGCAGTAACTCGTACGTTCCCATACTTATCATACACATAGTCTACCAAATCCGGAGTCCATTCAACTTTGCTCCAATCTTATTCTGTCATTGCATAAATGAGGTTGTGATTAATGTGAAATGATCAAATAAGCATAACGAAATAAATAAGCAAATAAATAACACTAACTATTTTTCTTGTTGATTTCATCTTTCTTATTTAACATTGTTCTTGATGATTGTGGTTATAAATATGGATTTAGGGTTTGGTGTTTATGATTGTGGTTAATGTATATGTTTATTGGTGTTTATGATTGTGGTCAAAACATAGTGGTCAAATACACGCGAGTAAGGAAAAAAATTAAAAAAGAAAATATATGTGGATATTACCAGCTACTAGCCGGTTTGGTGGTTAACAATTGAATTAAAAATGGTACATGGTTCATAATGAGACACTGAAAATAGAAATTAGTTCATAAATGGTGTTTACCCTAACTAAAAAAGAAAAAAATTAAATCCCAAATCCACTTAAACCACAAAATGAAATAAACATATATGTTTTTATTTCAAGGTCAAATAAAACATTATTCCGTTTGGCAATATATTTTTTCCTCTTATTAGTTTGCAAATTTCAGGAATATACATCTGCTTATATGGAAGAGCAAGATCAGTTAATAACCTTGAACATGTGATTTAAATGGACTCGTGGAATGAAAATAAATTAATAGAACAAGGACAACCAGGCTGAGTACAATCTGGTCTGTCTCGAAACGACTCGCAAAACAACCAAAGGCATTAGAATAGAGAAAGATCCCACCAGCGCCAACTGAATAACTCTCCATGAACTAACCAACACCCCGAGCATCAAAAAATACCAAAAACGATCCAACCGCATCCTTTTGTATTGTCTCGATAAGGCATTATGAAGAAGAATAGCTTCTTTAACGTTGCCATAATAACTCCAAATCTGAAGATCGCTAGGATTATAATCTTTCCACGAACGTAGTTGCGGGAGAGAGAACAACCCGTGTATATTTCCATTGGGGTCTCTATAGCTCCATCGTTTATCAGAATCTATCTCGTCACTAGTTAAGAGGACCATATACTCAATCCAACTAAGAAACCAGACTCAACAGCAAATATTAAATCATGTACCGGGAGGTGTTAGATGGCGGGCGCAATGATGGAGTCCTTTTTTTCAGGAGCAATAATTTGGCGTAACATCCCCATTATCATCATGTAACATTACCACAATCACCCGGAGAATGAACTCAAGAAATCTCACCAGCACCATCATCCAAATTCTTTTCCATGCAATCCTAATACACCCATCATTAAACTATACCGAATCATCACGAATCTCGCCTTCTTCAAAGAGTCCACAAGATCACTTTCCACCCCACGAACATCCTCCTCTCGGCAAAAACACGACTAGAAGTCACACCGAAATATTGTTAACATTTTCTAAGGGAATCTGAATCACAACTATCGACATCCAAATTCTCCTCATTTTCCAAAACTTCATCCAAACTAGAGCCTCTGCAACCTTCCCTTTCTATAGATTAGACTCGGAATTGACCTCCATCGATTCAATATTGGGCGCCCAATATGCAAACTCAGTAGCGATAATACGATAAGTCCGATTACGATATGAAACTATAAAGGACTCTATCACACGATGTAAAGACTCTGTAAGGACACAAACCTTCCCATGAGACATTGGTCCATCACTTACCATATCCGTAAACACGCTGCTTCCCACCGACCACACCAACTTCTATAAACCTCTGGAGCCCATGAAGCCAATGGCAGACCCACCAGGTCTATCCAAACACATCTTTCATCTGGAATAAAATCGTGAAAACATCTTATGAACTCTCCAAAAAATAACTTTTTTAAACGCCTTTTGAAGTCTGACGCTTTCCACTTGAATACAACAGGTCGAATTCCAACAACAACCCAACGTCCCCCAACATATCTAAGACCAACATCATCGAATCCCTCAGAAGACATATGTTTTAGAAGCTCTGAAATGACACTTAAATCTTTAACTTTAGCAAGAATACTACGCTCCATACCATCCAAATCAATACAATCGTCTACCGAGATAGACATCACCGCGTCAATAACCCCGCTTCTTTATCATACCTTGTACAATCCGCCACCCCCACAGATTCTGCCTCCCAGCATTACTTGAACCGTATTTCCGACATGGTCCACTGATTTGTTGCCCAGAGACCGCGTTTAGCATACGAGTTAAAGACTGCAAACCTTTTCGTTGATACTAAACATGAATTGAGAGTATCGAACCTATACTGGGGTTTTTTTGCCGTCCCCCAGAACGTTCCACAGGTCTAATTATAAGTTCAGAACATACTTCGCCACATCGCAAATAAATGAACCCAACTCCACATGCCGTTTCTTCTTAGATTGAAACTAACTATTGAAATCATTAACGTTTATAAAACTACAAAACCAAATCGATGAACCCGATTTGGATCTCTTTGCAGCTATGTAAACATCGATCACCACACCCCATTTGTTACAAATACTCAAGATCTTGGAACCGACGCATACCATGGGGAATATTAGAAACAAAGATTTTTTTTTTGATGAAAAACGACTTATGGTTTCCTCACGAAAATTAGGATGTGATTGTTGAGAATACCTTTGTTAACGTTGCTCTTAAACGACGATATATTATGTGATGATCGTTCCTTTGCTTTCTGAATAATTAGTAGACGTGACCTGTGGCCAATTGCCATCGATATTTAACACAGATAGCCAATATCTGAAATATGATGAAAACGCCTATCATTTGTGAAGATGGGGATTAATTCTTAGCGAAAGTGAAGGATTTCGTCATTGTTTTGGATTAATTCTTAGCGAACATACATCATGATGTGGGACATAGATTTCAAAATTGAAAGGATTGGTTGATTTTTTCCATGATTTTTTCAAAATTGAATGCAAGATCAGTTAATAACCTTGAACCTGTGATGCAAATGGACTCGTGGAATGAAAATAAATTAATAGAACAAGGACAACCAGGCTGAGTACAATCTGGTCTGTCTCTATTCTCTATTAGAAGTCGGTATTGTATATTCTCCATTAAGCAAAATTAGCCTAATGGAATGAACACGTCCAATAAGTGATTTTGATCTAAAACAGTTTTATTGATACTTATAATGTTTTGTACGAATGTATGTAGGCATGTAGTACATACAAACAAGAAATAAACACGGTTCAACAATTTGAACTACCAATGTAGAGAGGATATTCACAAGGCTGTAGCGCACCCTGTATATGTTTCACAGCACTGTCGTAATATACAAAATCGATGAACCATAACTCGTGATCATCAACTGATATAACTTGGATATACTTTTCAGCAGGATTCGATTTGCTTTTCAAAGGCTGGATAGCTTTGAGTTGAAGTAATGGGATGACCACCTAAAACCACAACTTTGAGTAAACGGATCAAGAATGATAACATATTTAAAACAAAAGTTTAACATATTATTTTCGATAACCACAAAATATGGAAAATATGTTCAACTCAAACAAGTTACAAATATAAGTTCTATTTGAATGAAAATATGCAACTTAAAAGTCAAAATGCTAAAAATGTTTATGGAGTGATTGTAACATTGTATATGTACGGTATCTTTGGCGCAAGTAATTATTGCTGTAATTGAAATAATATTATTTTTATAGGCCATGTAAAGTAGCATTTGATTTTAAAAGATTATTTTTTAAAATCTTTCATAAGTTATGTATGCCTTACAAATTTTTTATTTTTAGTGGCTTATTGCATTAACAAAATAATTATAATTTCTCAAAGCTAATGTGCTAAACATGCACATAGGAAGTCAAGAATTTCCAACATATGTTTATTACATTCTCAACAAGCTACTATAATTTGCTAAAGAGTATAAGCACGTATATCATTTTAAAAACTCAAGGTTGCGTATATATTCAACTTAAAATCATAACTGTGTATATACAGTCTAACCTCTAACC
The DNA here is from genome assembly GCA_026074375.1 of Tanacetum coccineum. Classification (NCBI taxonomy): domain Eukaryota; kingdom Viridiplantae; phylum Streptophyta; class Magnoliopsida; order Asterales; family Asteraceae; genus Tanacetum; species Tanacetum coccineum. The sequence goes on from BQNB010044636.1 coordinate 19,516, forward strand.
TCTATAAATTAATACTCAATCGATAAAATGAAAAGATACTGACTTTTTGAAATCTCAGTGTATATATATATATTGGTTCTAACGAAACTATAAATTAATAATTACGAAAAGATATCATATCTATGTGTATAGATATGTGTGCTACTAAAAATAGAAAGGGAAGTTTGATCAAGTTTACTATATTACCCTTGTTTGAAATTATTATTACAAACTTTAAAGAAGACTTTAATTAATTAGTTAAGGGTAAAACTGTCATTCTGTCAAAAAGTAAGAAAAAGAAAGCAGTAATAAATGCACTTTTCTTAAACTTTGTGTTTTTTGTCGGGAGACAATAATTTTGAGACGGAGGGAGTAGAAAATTCAATGGACATTTTATATTGATCAATTTATAACCATGTTTAATGTACTACATTAGTACCATGAACTAAAGTTTTGGTATCATGAACTAACTTTTTACTTATTCAAAAAATGAACTTGACAAATTTAATAAATTTGTGAATGTAAATTCATATTATGTTAATTGGAACTTGTTCTTGTAATTTATTGTTCATCTCTAACTAACATATAGTGTAACTAGTATATTGGAGTTGGAAATTTAAAGGTCATACGTAAAACTTCTTTCAATTAATAAATTATTAATTTATCGATATAATAATATCTGGCAAAATTAATAAAATATCCCGCTCCCTGCATTATTATTTTATAGAGGTTTTTCTGTATATCTTTCAAAACAATCAAAAATGCCATTCATATCCAATTATTATATATTAATAAAACAAGTTTTATTTTGAATTATCCATTATAACTTTTTTTTTCTTAGAACATAGTAAGGGGGGGTTTGAGGGGTATGGAATGAAAGGAATAAGTTTGATTGCCAATAAATGTGTATGGTTAAATTAATAGGCTCATAAATTGGATTTCAAACCCTTAAATAATGCTCATTTCCATACCACCCTAGCTTGGGTGGTATACTCATTCTCATACCACCTCAAAATTAAACCCATACTCATAATCATTCTAAGTGATAATCCAAACGGTTTATACATTAATACATCAATAATTTCTATACCTTTTGATATTATAAACCTACATTTACTATACTAAAAACCTTTATAACTTTTTAAAATGTCTTATATAACAAATGAATTAAATGGATTGAATTTATAAAAAAGTTCAAGAATTATGACCTCTTCATATCCACATTGACAATGAAAATAGTTTCCCGATAGGTTGAAATGAAACAAAAACTTTTTCATGTTTATAGACGGTTTCATAAACCCAGCATAGTGGATGCCTTTAGCCTCCTCCTACGGTTTATACATTAATACATCAATAATTTCTATACCTTTTGATATTATAAACCTACATTTACTATAGTAAAAACCTTTATAACTTTTTAAAATGTCTTATATAACAAATGAATTAAATGTATTGAATTTATAAAAAGGTTCAAGAATTATGACCTCTTCATTTCACATAGACATGAAATGAGTGTCCGCTATGGTCGAAATGAAACATAAACTTTTTCATGTTTATAGACGGTTTCATAAACCCAGCATAATGGATGCCCTTAGCCTCCTCCTACCTCGAATAAGAAGTCTATTGTGTGTCAAATTCACATACATGAACATAGTCAAAATTCAATCAAAGTGGGTTCATTTCAAAAATCGCTACTGATGTTGCAAGTTTTGAGGGGGAGAGACACTTTGATAAAAGTATTTAAGTTGACCAATTGATAAACCAAACCTTTCATATTCAAAACCATCGCAAAAACATAATCACCCACATACTTTACAAAAAAGATAAGGGCATTTACATCAATATCTTTGCAAAACTTGTAAAATATGTCAATATCCTTATGAATTTGATAATTATATTAATATCCTTTGGAAACATAAAAATACACAGATTTATTCAAAAACACATTTTAATCATATTTAGACAGATTTTATAATAAATGTTTTTACAAAAATACTATTTAACATGTTAGATTACTTTTTTCACATTTAATTAAACAAAAACACATATACAAAGAGTTTTCGACTTTTTGTTGCATCGACAAAGATTAAATTCAAACCTACTGAATCTTTCAAATTGATAAAAACCTTTTAATATTGATGAGTGCATAATGACTTAATTTGTAGAAGCAATATGCAAGAATGAGAATAAAGTGGAAACCACGAGGCATATTCGTATAATCTCATGCGATATTTTCTTTTTGATGATATGAAAATTGATTCTAAAAAACATAATTTGATGAAATTCAATTTATTCTGAGTTTCCCGAGTAGGGTTTTCACACTTTTTAGCCTTTTATTCAAAACTAATAAAAAGAAGAGCAAAGAAGTAATAGAACATGTTTTAAAATATTTACAAAAAAATGTATAAAACAGAATCTATTTAAAAATGTTAAAATGTGCTTTTGGTCAAATATGTGTAATTTTATGTTTTGAAAGAATATTGAAGTAATTATAAAATTTGTAAGGATATTGATGTAATTTGAAAGTTTTGTAAGGATATAGACGTAAATCCTTCAAAAAGGATAAAAATCAAACCTCTAACCACATCTTCTAAACAAGAAAAAGGAGGAAAAAAAGGTTAGGGACAAAAATTGTTGCAAATTTAGTACTTGATCGAAGATGGGAGGAAGGAGACTTAGTGACGAAAAATGGGAGGAAGGAGACTAAGTGCTATCAAAAAAACTGACAAAAAATGAGAGGAAGGATAGGGGAGTAGTCACCAAAAATAGGAGGAAATAGACTAAGTGACAAAAAGTTGTTACCAAAAATGAGAGGAAGGGATCGGGAGCTTTGGGATGAAGGAGCATCATTAGGGAGCTTTGTAAGAAAGGAGCAGAGCATCATCAGGAGCTGTGGGAGGAAGGAGCACCATTAGGGAGTAATGGGATGGAGGACATACCATCACGAAGGGCACTACAGATAATAGTTCGTGAACATGAAGATGGAGAGGTCCTTAAACTTCCAAAATTCCCAGAACATGAAGTTTAACAAAGTTTAACAATCTCAACAGCAAAGGATCAATTATTCGTTGTTGTAAATCAAAATTGTAAGAAGAAATTGTTATCCTCACTTACATCTGAAAAATACTTACGCTGCATGAGTTTTATTTTTAAAAGAAGTGGAAAAAAAACAAAATAAATTCGTGTTCGAGAGTTTTTTTTCGAAAAGAAGAGAAAAGAAGAGGAGAGTAAATTTGGCTAAATTTCTCTCCAAAACTTTTTTTCCAAAAGTGGGATGATTTGGAAAGAAGTTATATTATGAAGCATTTAATAAATATAATTACTTAAATAACCTTATAGAAAACATAACTTTTATATATGATTAAGGGTATAATTTTAAAATAATCAATTATCACTTCTTTTCTCTCCTAACTCGGGAACATGGTATAAAAAATGAAATTCCATTCCTCCTCTCTTCTTTTCTGCCTATTTTTAACTCTTCTCTTCTCTTGTTTCATTTTCAAAACTTAGGAACAGAGTGTTAGGCTAGTTGTATATCCATATATGGAGAGATTTATTGTTGATTCAGTGTCTAATAGTTTTTTACTATAATTTAAACATAAAATAACAAAAGTGTAATAGACTCGCTGGCAAATATCTCAACGAGCAATTAGTCTATGAGTGACTACACTCTTGAGAGTCAACTTCAGAGTTCTTCGAAGACTAAAAGAAAGTCTCACCATTTCTTAACGCGGAAAGAGAAGCCTTGAACTAAAGAAGCTCATGCTATTGGTATAATGAGTCTACTACTCAATGATGAATTAGTAAGTATGTTGCTCACTAAAGAACTAGTAAGTATGTTGCTCACTGAAGAATTAGTTACTATGTTGCTCACTAAAGAATCGGTGAGTAGTTTACCCTGTGATGAGACGTCGAAGACCAACTCAAGAAACACTTTGCCTAAACAACATCAAAGACACTAAGATTTAACAAAGCCTCTGTAACTCTCAATTATTTATCTTTGATACAAACATGACATAAGGGCAGGAAATTTCTAAAAGTAACTATAAAAAAGTCAAACAAGTACGAGGAGTTGGTATAAAAGTGGGAACAATGGTTCCATAAAGTATGGTTGTTTCCTTTCTAAGAATGGAAGCATTTAAAGGAAGATGCGCGTCTTTACTCGATGCATGACACATCTCAACAACCCCACATGTTACCCTCGTATCCCTACCTATATAGGATAATGTTTCAAAGAGAGATAGTATATTTTAAAAACAAAAAAATAATACAAAGTGTTATAGTGATGGAGCCATCCTCATCTTAAATCATAAGTAAAGCTAGCAAGCTTTGATTCATTAAAAGGAGAGTTTCATTTTTCATTCAATCGAGATAATGTTCTGCAACTATCCCTTGTAATTCTTTGATTCATTTCTAATAATAGTTATAAACGTTGAAAAGTACGAATGGTGTTATTAGTTATCAGATGGGTCTTGTGTAAAACTTTCATTTATCTTATCAAACGTATTGTCGTTTTAACCAAATTTCGAGGCCAATAACCACCTCAACTACCACAGCCATCTCCTACATCCACTACAACTAACCACTCGTTAGTTTGATAAAATGTTGATCTTTGGGACTGACCAAACTCATGTTGATTTAACAAAATATTTTTTGTATGTAGGACATAGGGGAGACTGATATTATCTAAAGAATCAAACATTTTTCAGTCTCATCGTATTAAGGCGCTGAAGAAGTTTTATCACTTTGTCTCTAATTAGTGAGTACTCATCTAGATACAAGTGACTAGATGATGCCGAATAAAGTTAGAGTTGTATCTGAACTTGAGTATTCAAAAGTAATTGGCTGATGTATGTATAACTTGTACAAGGCCTCATATTGCATTTGCTTTGAGGAAACCGAATGTATACACTTGTAATCTAAGTACTCAACAATGGCAAGTAATTAGGTGGGTACTGAAGTATTTAAAGAAAACTATCGATTATAGCTTATCATATATTGGATTTCCTACAGTTTTGAAGGGATAAACTGATGCAAGCTGGATCAGCAACAATGAAGATAATTTTTCAACAAGTAGTTAGGTATTCTTACTTGGAATGGGCTTAATGGAATCTAAATTTGGAGTTTTTAGCTGCTGCTGATAAAGAAGGTGAATGGTTAAGAAACTTGATTCTAGAAATTCTATTATGGTCTAAACCTATATCACCTATTTTTATTAACCGTGATAGTGATGCTACATTGGAAAAATGCTTATAGCCAAATATACAATAGGAAGTCAAGACACTTAGGTGTCACATATAGCATGATTCGTAAACATATCACGAGCGTGGTGATTTATATAAAGTTTTTAAGATCATAACAAAATTTAGTTGATCATTTGACCAAGGGATTAGCTAGAGACTCGATTATAAATTCAACTAAAAGGATGAGTTTAAAGTTCACCTTAGTCACTGATTGTTAGGCACCCAATTCCCTCCTAATAAAATTTGGGAATTGAATTCAATTTGGAAAGCTTAATACTCATAAACTAGAGTGCTTGAATTTACATATCATCCTAAAGGATGTGCCAAGACCTGCTGAAGGTTCGGTTGAAGAATAAGTTCTTAATAGCTCTTTTGTAAAAGCGCAAAGCAAGTACATCAATGAAAGGAATTACCTATGTGAATGTAGAGTTTTGCCGCTCCAAGAAAACATTAGAATTTTTGCTTTGGATACGTTCATGAATGGATATGGAAACATTTCTTGAATAGTGTTAGGATAGCTTCAAAGTGTTTGAAAACTTGAGTGTATATTATCTCCAGTTATTCAAATGGGTTGAAGGTTTCAATTCTTAGAACACCTTGATTTTCGAATATTTGAAATGTGTAATATACTAAAATAGAAATTCAGTCTTCTTGATATTTTCATGTATGCATAAGTACTGTTTTGTTTTTTAATCTCATGGAAAGGAATTAAATTAATTTGGAGAGGATTGTCCAAAATTTAGTGCAATTGAGGGTTCATGTCATACCTAAAAATTGGCTTCGAGGTACAAAGTGTACACCTATTAAGTCAGTCAACCTCCCTGACTCAGATAGTGTGTTGTAAAAATGAGGTAGCTAGTTGATTTTCATGACCTTACGAGGGATTAGTCTCATTAGATGGTTTAACGCTTTAATGAGAAAGCTTATTAGTGAGACTACTCATCAGTGAGTATACTTGGGAACAAGCTTGTTCAGCGAGCAAACATGATCGAACTGATTTCCAACTAACTTGTAACAGTCTTGACCTATTTAAGGGCAACTTTAACTGCAACTTAATGATCATAAACAATTGGTCTTATAACCAGTATTACAATGATGAAGGAACATTATGAGGAGATTAATTGGCCGATTAACTTTCATAATTTCATTAAATGAGTTTCTTCTCTATATAAGAGAAACAAAACTGGGAAACACACACAAATCCTAAAAACTCATAAGCAAAAGAGTTTTTGAATTTGTGCCTAAATCAAGAACATAAACACTTTGAATAGTAAAAAAAATGTTCATGTAACCCAGGCAAACAGGGTCGAATAGTTTGTTTTGAGATGTGATTACACGATTAATTGTGATATCCGGTTATTCATTATCTTCACCCGTACAGATGGTATTAAAACCCCGACACATATGAATTTTTATACATTAAGAGCATAAGGTACCAATTGGTGCCGTCGTGGGTAAAATGTTGTCACCTTAACACTAACCACACAAAAGACCCCTCCCTTCTATAACACTAGAATGTGGTGCTATGGGAGACCTCTAGACCCTACAATTTTTTTTTCATTTTTATTCAAATAAAACATCTCATTAAATTAAAACTAAAATTCCATTAATAAAAAAGACGTGTCTATAAAAGTGTGTGTAAAAATTAAAAGAATAATAGGGTATTTATATAATTTTTAAAGGGTAAAAGTTTAGGGAAAAGTGGGGTTATATGACACAAAAAGTGGTTATAAAACAGCCCCAACGTTCCTTTTCTTTCCGTTAAGTAACGTTTACAAAATAGAAAAAGAAAATAATTTAATTACTGAACTGATGGGCTGGTGGGGACAACGCAAAGCACGAAAGGCTAACCATGATGTGGGCCAGGCGTCTTAGGTCGCGTTTTCAGAACGGCGCAACATTAAAACGCAAGGTACTTGGTCTCTAAACATACTATATATTAGTAAATGGCATATTAAATACTAGTAAATGGCATATTAAGTGAAAAATCATTACATGATTTCTGAAGTGTGAAACAAAATATCGAAACTAGCTCGAAAGTAGAATTATATTTGGAAGGGTATGGTCGTGATGGGATGTCTCTTATACGATCTGGAATAATTAATTATGAAATTGATATTAAATAAGTATTAAGATAGTTTTATTTATTTACTAGATATGTTTTATTTAGGTAAAGATTGCCATCCGACTTGTTCTACAAGAATATGATTATTATATATATATGATTAGGGTTGTAATCTTATTATGGGAGAAGGGAATAGAACCGGTCTGAGGACTTGGGAAAACCTATCATTGTTCTTTGTTTTCGTGTTTGTCTTCATTATTAATAAAATTATCAGTTTGGTTCGTATCAAATTGGTATCAGAGCCAGATCTGGGCCATAGTTTTTTTCACCCGAAACACTGTTCACCCGAAACATTGTTCATCAGTCATGACTAACAAAAAAGTTGCTGAATTGGATGTTGAATTCATCAAGTATAAGGCAGAAGCAAAAGCAAGCATGGATGCTTTGGAGAAGAAGATTCACGACGGTATAGAAAAGTTAGAGGCGAGTATCAAAGCTATGAAGGAAGAATCAGATGTGAAGTTAGATGGGAAGTTTGAGGAACTCAGGCAACTAATCTTGGGTACTCCTCTATCACAATCAACACATGTGGATCATGATTCTCAAATTACTAAGGTAGCTGCAAAGACGGCCCCGTATGTACCACCAATACGGCGATGTTATGATGATATTGAGTTGGAATTGCATAATTCTGACGCTGAATCAAGCACTATTATGAGAAAAAACTTGAGGCCTAAGTATTGGGATGTGGAAAAGTTTCACAAATCGATAATAGCAGCAATAAAAGAAGAGAAGAATCAGGAGGAGGAGGGGCAGGTTCCTTCATTCAGGGTACAACTAAACCAACGAGGCCATAAAAGTAGGATGAAAGCAAGGCTGTTCTGGAAAAAGTTTGTGGTGGCATGTGTCCGACCTAGAAAACCTAGAAAGCTATTTACCTCGCTTGGTAATGGATTTGAAAGTTTGGATTTACATGAACAATTACAAGTCTGCATAAGAATACTCAAAAAGATATATCAAGACTACTACTTGCTGTTGAAGCACACAAAAGGGATACAACGAAGAACATGGGATCCTGGAATCACGTGGCTCAAGATTTTAAAGGAACACCTTGAGGACAAGGTGTTTTTGCGGGGCGGAGTAATGATACGATCTGGAATAATTAATTATGGAATTGATATTAAATAAGTATTAAGATAGTTTTATTTATTTACTAGATATGTTTTATTTATGTAAAGATTGTCATCCGACTTGTTCTACAAGAATAAGATTATTATATATAGATGATTATGGTTGTAATCTTATTATGGGGGGAGGAATAGAACAAAGGACTTGGAAAAACCTATCATTGTTCTTTGTTTTCGTGTTAGTCTTCATTATTAATAAAATTATCAGTTTGGTTCGTATCAAATTAGTATCAGAGCCAGATCTGGGCCATAGTTTTTTTCACCCGAAACACTGTTCACCCGAAACACTGTTCATCAGTCATGACTAACAAAAAAGTTGCTGAATTGGATGCTGAATTCATCAAGTATACGGCAGAAGCAAAAGCAAGCATGGATGCTTTGGAGAAGAAGATTGACGACGGTATTAAAAAGTTAGAGGCGAGTATCAAAGCTATGAAGGAAGAATCAGATGTGAAGTTAGATGCGAAGTTTCAGGAGCTCAGGCAACTAATCTTGGGTACTCCTCCATCACAATCAACACATGTGGATCATGATTCTCAAATTACTAAGGTAGCTGCAAAGACGGCCCCGTATGTACCACCAATACGGCGATGTTATGATGATATTGGGTTGGAATTGCATAATTCTAACGCTGAATCAAGCACTATTATGAGAAAAAACTTGAGGCCTAAGTATTGGGATGTGGAAAAGTTTCACAAATCGATAATAGCAACCATAAAAGAAGAGAAGAATCAGGAGGAGGGGCAAGTTCCTTCATTCAGGGTACAACTAAACCAACGAGGCCATAAAAGTAGGATGAAAGCAAGGCTGTTCTGGAAAAGGTTTGTGGTGGCATGTGTCCGACCTAGAAAACCTAGAAAGTTATTTACCTCGCTTGGTAATGGATTTGAAAGTTTGAATTTACATGAACAATTACAAGTCTGCATAAGAATACTCAAAAAGATATATCAAGACTACTACTTGCTGTTGAAGCACACAAAAAGGATACAACGAAGAACATGGGATCCTGAAATCACGTGGCTCAAGATTTTAAAGGAACACCTTGAGGACAAGGTGTTTTTGCGGGGCGGAGTAATAATACGATCTGGAATAATTAATTATGGAATTGATATTAAATAAGTATTAAGATAGTTTTATTTATTTACTAGATATGTTTTATTTAGGTAAAGATTGCTATGTGACTTGTTCTACAAGAATAGGATTATTATATATAGATGATTAGGGTTGTAATCTTATTATGGGAGGAGGGAATAGAACCGGTCTGAGGACTTGAGAAAACCTATCATTGTTCTTTGTTTTCGTGTTTGTCTTCATTATTAATAAAATTATCAGTTTGGTTCGTATCAGTCTCCAAACGAATAACCATAGTAATGGTAATGTAGATATACGGTGGAGATGGGATATTTCTAAACTATTAACCATAGTAATGGTAATGTGGAAGTTCAAGTTGTGGTGTTGACGTGAAGAAACACCTTTCACAAAACATGAAACTAGTTATGATGATTTTCTATTGGATGAAGAAGCCAAACACATTCGGTGGATTGACTGATATTTTGAAGGTAAGATTATATGCTTTAAATATAATGATCTTAATTCGAGCTTGAGACAGGTCTTCTTTTAATTTTTCGAGAGAGGGACAAGAAGCCTTTCGGGGCTATAACAAATAAGATATGGAAAATTCTAATAGGGTTGTGATGGTGAGACGATGCAATATAAAATTCGAAAGGAATAATTAGAAGGTATGACTTGGGGGATGATTTCATATGCGTGAATTAATTTAGAGCTTCAATAATAATGATTTTTCAAATTTCGTTATGGATAACGTGAACTGACCTATAAAATGAAGATTTTATTCCTGTGGAAATGTTGTTTCCATGTTCTTAATAGCATCCTTATTTATAACTTGATATGTTTATGACATAAATAACTTTTGAAGATTTCAGTGACAAAAATAACATGAAATTGACAAAATTATGAAAACACAATGTCACGCTTTGGTAGCTTTGCTAAGATCAAGATTGAGGATAAGTTTGATAAAGCTTTGAGTGGATTTTGAAAGCATTAAGCTTGACTAATGATTTAATGATTATTACTTAACTTTTTATTGACGATTTTTAGGATTCAAAGAAATCTCTCATCAAATGAGTTATAGAACTTGAGTCTAGAGTCGACTATTTATTTAGTAGTTATCATATTAGTTTAATGTGTTTAATGTATTAGAAGTTGCAACTTACAAGTGTTGGTTTTGGGTGAGTTAAAAAAATATCATGTTCGAATTTGAAACTAAGGAAAATTAGTGGGACTAGTAGTGAAAGATGTAGTTCGTATATATTGATTTTGAAAATAAGTGTAAGAATATAATGTGAAATAACGCTAGTTGTTTTATTTATTTTTTGTTGGTCTTAACACCTTTATGGTTGATCACTCATCTTCTATGTTAAGTTGTTAATCTTCATCATCTGTTTGAGAGATCAGCTGTGGGATTGTTTTACCCTACGCAGTTTTAATTTTGGATCTGTATATAATTATGTTGAAAATATCTGAGTTTGACATATATGTTCATATTGTTCCAGAATTTGAGTGAGTTTATTCACTTTTAGATTCAAGATTAGGGTTCTTATCTATGAGGGGGGTGGGAAGAAAAACAGGTCTATAGGACTTTTTGTGAAAGCTTTCCATTGTTTCTTGGTTTTTGTTGTTTTTCTTCACAAATATTAAAATAAAATCATCAGCCCGTTCATATCACATTGTTATCAAGAAGAGCCTTTCCGATTCTAGGTGTTTAAAAAAAATCACTATTCATCGGCTACTGTTCATCCCGAATCACTGTTCATCAGAAGTCATGACTAACAAAAAAGTTGCTGAATTGGATGCTGAATTCATCAAGTATAAGGCAGAAGCAAAAGCAAGCATGGATGCTTTGGAGAAGAAGATTGACGACGGTATTGAAAAGTTAGAGGCGAGTATCAAAGCTATGAAGGAAGAATCAGATGTGAAGTTAGATACGAAGTTTGAGGAACTCAGGCAACTAATCTGGGTACTCCTCCATCACAATCAACACAATTTGGATCATGAATTCTCAAATAACTAAGGTAGCTGCAAAGAAGGCCCCCCCCCCCCCCCGTAATGTTACCACCAATACGGCGATGTTTATATTATATTGGGTGGAATTGCATAATTCTAACTAACGATGAAGCAAGCAATATTATGAGAAAAAACTTGAGGCCTAAGTATTGGAATGTGGAAAAGTTTCACAAATCGATATATAGCAGCAATAAAAGAAGAAAAGAATGCATGAAGGAGAGGGGGCAGGTTTCCTTCATTCAGGGTACAACTATACCAACGATGCCATAAAAGAGGATAAAAAGCAAAGTCCGTTCTAAATGATAATAGTGGTTGTCAAGCTTATGCTTGAGAATTAATGTGGTACATCAGCACATTCCATTGTACATATTGAGCATTTTTAGGAATAAATATATTTTACCGGGGGTTAGAACCCCTTATATTACCCAAAAAACGCAAGGCTGTTACTGGAAAAAGTTTGTGGTGGCATGTGACCGAACCTAGAAAACCTAGACTAAGCGATTTACCCGCGATTGGTAATAGGGATTTGAAAGTTTGGATTTCAATTGAACAATTACAAGTCAGCAAAAGAATACTCAAAAAGATATATCGATGACTACTACTTGCTGATAAGCACACAAAAGGGATACAACGAAGAACATTGGATCCTGGAATCCACGTGCTCAAGATTTAAAGGAACGCCTTGAGGACATGGGATCCAGGAAACACGTGCTAAGATATTAAAGGAACTCTTGAGTACATAGGAGTATTTGGCGGGTCGAAGTATAGATACGATCTGGAATAATTAATTTATGGAATTGATATTAAATAGTATTAAAAAAGTTTTATTTATTACAAGATAAGTTTTTATTTAGGTAAAGAGTTGGCATCCGACGTGTTCTAACAAGAATAGGATTATATATATATATGATTAGGGTTCTAATCTTCTGAGGGGTGGGAAGAATTAGAACAGTCTAAAGACTTTGGAAAAGCTTTCATTGTTCTTGTTTTTGTGTTTTTCTTTCTTCATTAATAAAAAAATCATCAGCCGGACAAATCAAATTGGGTATCAGAGCTGTTTCGATTCTAGGGTTTAAAAAAATCACTATTCATCGGCTACTGTTCATCCCAATCACGTGATTCATTCAGAAAGTCATGACTAACAACTAAAGTTTGCTGAATTGGATGCTGAATTCAACAATATAAGGCAGAACAAAAGCAAGCAAAGATGCTCTAAGAGAGAGAAGATGACGACGGTATGAAAAGTTTAGAGAGCGAGTATCAAGCTATGAAGGAAGAATCAATGTTAAGTTCGATTCGAAGTTTGAGGAACTCAAGCAACTAAATCTTGGTAACTCCTCCATCACAAACAACACATGTGGATCATGAATCTCCAAATTCTAAGGTAGCTGCAAAGACGGCCCCGTATGTACCACCAATACGGCGATGTTATAATGATATTGGGTTGGAATTGCATAATTCTAACGCTGAAGCAAGCAATATTATGAGAAAAAACTTGAGGCCTAAGTATTGGAATGTGGAAAAGTTTCACAAATCGATAATAGCAGCAATAAAAGAAGAAAAGAATCAGGAGGAGGAGGGGCAGGTTCCTTCATTCAGGGTACAACTAAACCAACGAGGCCATAAAAAGTAGATAAAAAGCAAAGCCGTTCTAAGATATAGTGGTTGTTCATCAAGCTTAATTTCTTGAGATTAATGTGGTACTAACAGCCACATTCCCTTGTACTTATTGCCATCTGTATTGAGAAAATTCGTAGGATGTTTTTGTAACATCTGTATCCGTGTTGGGGCACAAACCTCGAGTACTGGTTTGATTACAGTTTATTACGTTAAGGTTCGGTGTCATGAGCTTAGGGCAATAATACAATGTGTTGGACTATTGAATGTGTTTCATAGTCTACTATTACTTAAATCTTGTGGTCCACGCTATTTCCTGATAAACCTATGAATTCACTCAACAATTTTGTTGACGTTTTAGCATGTTTTAATCTCAGGTGCTGAGGTATAAGCTTGGATGGGAGCCGTGACGGATATCTATTAGAGGGATTCTGATTTCTTAAATTCAATGAAACTTTTGTCTTATAAAATCTTAATGTCTTTTTATCAAAACTATAGGACCTAACGTGAAAACTCTGATCTTTTGTAATGACATCAAATGAAACTTATTTTTAACGTCCATTTAAAGTCGTTTTCTATATCTTGATTTTTGTACTTTGACGTAGCACCCCATTGTTACCTTTCCGCTGCGACCCGATTTTGGGGGTGTTACACCAATAACTCTCACGTCCGGACATACTTATTAATCAACAACCAAGAAAACTCTTCTAACATACAACCAAACAAACCCATGTAAATTATAGTTGAACCGTGTAGTCATATCAACAAAAGCATAACAAATAACAGCACAAAATACATACAAAAACAAATAGAAAAAATATTAACCATAATTTTCTTACCGATTATTCAAAAGTCCAAAGTAACAAAGTTTACATCACCAACAAAAGACTCAAAATCTACCAGTTTAACATCCACGACGTAAATAAGCACTTTATAAAAACGTCAATAAATCTAAGTATCTCTAATTACCTCTAACTAGCAGGAGGTTTCTTAGACCAGGTCTGAGTGAAAAAATTTAGTCCAGCCTCCTGTTTATCGATCCGAGTCTATGAGGTATTCAATAAAGCATTCAACATCATAAATCATGCTACGTAGATTAGCAATCGTACTACGTAGATTAGCAAATTTACATGATTTTGTATATGTGAGTTTCAGAAGCAAGGCAAATAATATATATAGGGCTAATGACTTAAAAAGTCATCTAACTTGACACTTTTTGTCTTTGTGTGTAGCCATCTTTTTTCTTTCCTATTCTGTCATCAAACATTTAAAAGTTTATCATTATGTGTATTTTATGACCATTTTACCCTTACATTTTCTAAATTTCGAAGGGTAAAATGGTCATTTTACATGACAAAATAGCCACAAAATACACACAATGATCGACTTTTGCAAGTTTGATAACAAAATAGGAAAAAATAAAGATGGCTACACACAAAGACAAAAGGTGTCAAGTTAGATGACTTTTTAAGTCATTAGCCCATATATATATAATAAAACATGTCCTAGTACTGATACATGAAGTGTTAACAAATAGTTTCCAAAAACATGTCTGGTACAACCATGTTTCCAAATTGCAACATTTATAACAGTAATTTGCATCATATTCATGGGGAAAAAGATAAAGAAATACCAATCTTCAGTGCAATACAGGTTACAAGTACAAACTGTGAGCTATTTCCAAACAAAAATCAACCTCAGATGCATAAGCATTTACATATGTAATTTTGTGAACTAACATCAAATGCGCATGTTCCACTAATTCGATCAGATTCCAACGTAACGTGGTCCTCACTCCTCAGTCCCATCATCTTCATATCCCCAACCTAAATTTCTATAATATGAAACCAGGTCTACAGAGTCATCACTATCTGAATATGGAGAGAATTTAATAGGATCATGATACGATCTCGAATAATTAATTATGGAATTGATATTAAATAAGTATTAAGATAGTTTTATTTATTTACTAGATATGTTTTATTTAGGTAAAGATTGTCATCCGACTTGTTCTACAAGAATAGGATTATTATATATAGATGATTAGGATTCTAATCTTATTATGGGTGGGAAGAATAGAACAGGCCTGGGGACTTAAAAAAGCTTTCATTGTTCTTTGTTTTTGTGTTTTTCTTCATTATTAATAAAATCATCAGCCGGTTTGTATCAAATTGGTATCAGAGCTGTTTCGATTCTAAGGTTTAAAAAAAATCACTATTTATCGGCTACTGTTCATCGGCTACTGTTCATCGGCTACTGTTCATCCCGAATCACTATTCATCAGAAGTCATGACTAACAAAAAAGTTGCTGAATTGGATGTTGAATTCATCAAGTATAAGGAAGAAGCATAAGCAGCATTGATGCTTTGGAGAATGAAGATGTCGACGGTATTGAAAGTTAGTGACGAGTATAAAGCTAGGAAGGATAATTAGATGCGAATGTTAGTTGCGAAGTTTGAGGACTCAATGCAACTAATCAGGATATCCTCTCCATTCACAATAACACATTGTGGATCATGTGCCTCAAACTACTAAGGTAGCTGCAAAGACGGCCCTATATGTACAACTGCTTTATTATTTTAGATAGGTCGACTATGATAACCCCTTTTAATACTTTAGGGGTGATGGTTGGAGGGTAATAGCTGAATTTTAAGGTCATGGGAACGGTTACGATTGGTAACTTAAGGCTCTTATCTTATTGGGAAACCTTAAAAATTTTTCTTTTTGGAGGAAGCTTACTCTTTTAAAGTCGGGTTTGGGTACGACTCCTATTTTAATTTGTCCATCTATAAGGTTCTAAGTCCGGTGTTACAAACGACGAAGTCCATACGTCAGTTGAAAATTTTTTCAATGGTGTTTTGAATGCGACGAGAAGAAATAGTGTGGATCAAATGGCCAAGGTTTTGCGTCCATGAAGTATGGGGTTTAAGGATTCCGTTATGTCTAAAGTTTTTATGCTTTAAATATGGTGCGGCTCCTTTTCAAATGGGTTTGGAGTTATTATCACGGATATTTCTTTGTAGTGTCGTTCTCATCTTGTCTATGCACTGGCTTCCTCTTATATAAATTATCTACGTTTCGTTTACTCGACTTGGAAATCCATTATTCGGGAGGGTGCATATGCTAAAGGGGCGGGTTCCTTCATTCATGGTACAACTAAACCAACAAGGCCATAAAAGTAGGATGACAACAAGGCTGTTCTGGAAAAAGTTTGTGGTGGCATGTGTCCGACCTAGAAAACCTAGAAAGCTATTTACCTCGCTTGGTAATGGATTTGAAAGTTTGGATTTACATGAACAATTACAAGTCTGCATAAGAATACTCAAAAAGATATATCAAGACTACTACTTGTTGTTGAAGCACACAAAAGGGATACAACGAAGAACATGGGATCCTGGAATCACGTGGCTCAAGATTTTAAAGGAACACCTTGAGGACAAGGTGTTTTTGCGGGGCGGAGTAATGATACGATCTGGAATAATTAATTATGGAATTGATATTAAATAAGTATTAAGATAGTTTTATTTATTTACTAGATATGTTTTATTTAGGTAAAGATTGTCATCCGACTTGTTCTACAAGAATAGGATTATTATATATAGATGATTAGGGTTCTAATCTTATGAGGGGTGGGAAGAATAGAACAGGTCTAAGGACTTGGAAAAGCTTTCATTGTTCTTTGTTTTTGTGTTTTTCTTCATTATTAATAAAATCATCAGCCGGTTCGTATCAAATTGGTATCAGAGCTGTTTCGATTCTAGGGTTTAAAAAAAATCACTATTCATCGGCTACTGTTCATCCCGAATCACTGTTCATCAGAAGTCATGACTAACAAAAAAGTTGCTGAATTGGATGCTGAATTCATCAAGTATAAGGCAGAAGCAAAAGCAAGCATGGATGCTTTGGAGAAGAAGATTGACGACGGTATTGAAAAGTTAGAGGCGAGTATCAAAGCTATGAAGGAAGAATCAGATGCGAAGTTTGAGGAACTCAGGCAACTAATCTTGGGTACTCCTCCATCACAATCAACACATGTGGATCATGATCCTCAAATTACTAAGGTAGCTGCAAAGACGGCCCCGTATGTACCACCAATACGGCGATGTTATGATGATATTGGGTTGGAATTGCATAATTCTAACGCTGAATCAAGCACTATTATGAGAAAAAACTTGAGGCCTAAGTATTGGAATGTGGAAAAGTTTCACAAATCGATAATAGCAGCAATAAAAGAAGAGAAGAATCAGGAGGAGGAGGGGCAGGTTCCTTCATTCAGGGTACAACTAAACCAACGAGGCCATAAAAGTAGGATGAAAGCAAGGCTGTTCTGGAAAAAGTTTGTGGTGGCATGTGTCCGACCTAGAAAACCTAGAAAGCTATTTACCTCGCTTGGTAATGGATTTGAAAGTTTGGATTTACATGAACAATTACAAGTCAGCATAAGAATACTCAAAAAGATATATCATGACTACTACTTGCTGTTGAAGCACACAAAAGGGATACAACGAAGAACATGGGATCCTGGAATCACGTGGCTCAAGATTTTAAAGGAACACCTTGAGGACAAGGTGTTTTTGCGGGGCGGAGTAATGATACGATCTGGAATAATTAATTATGGAATTGATATTAAATAAGTATTAAGATAGTTTTATTTATTTACTAGATATGTTTTATTTAGGTAAAGATTGTCATCCGACTTGTTCTACAAGAATATGATTATTATATATAGATGATTAGGGTTCTAATCTTATTAGGGGTGGGAAGAATAGAACAGGTCTGAGGACTTGGAAAAGCTTTCATTGTTCTTTGTTTTTGTGTTTTTCTTCATTATTAATAAAATCATCGGTCGATTCTTATCAGATCAGTGGGCAATTTTACACATTTAATCTGCTACAAACATCTTTTTCTTAGCTCTCCCTTAAGTCTAATAGGTTCGCACATTCTCAAGTCTAGTAGTTGAAGATGATGACAACCATCAAGTATGGCCCTCAACCCACTATCCTATAAGATGGGCCATAGTTCAAGATGCCTTAACTGCGGTAGGTTTTGCACAATAACTTCGGGCAACTCACGATCCGGTGTGTCATGAGTGCTATTGAGTTTCAATCTTTTCAGCAGAAGGCAGTAAGAGCCCAATGCTTCAATATTTTTTTTGTGAAAAGGGTGTGTTGTAAACGCTGATCTCTTCTAACAATGGAAGTTTCTTCAACGCTTTAGTGAACCCTTCATCACTGATTGCATCATAGGATGATCCGATTGTGAGACGTCTAAGCTGACTCGATCTGTTTAAAAAAGGAGCATATACTTTTAGAAAGCGTCGGGTATTAGCTAGTTTTACAAATCTCCTTAATATGATAAGCTGCAACCATAGTTTGAAGCAACATACAATAGAAACGAATCATCAATTTTCAATGATAAATCTGCCTAGCATAAATTGAAGTTGAAATGCAAAAATATACAACTAACTACAAGAACCTATTCTATATGTATTCTTACAAGGTTACACGTCTTCCCGTATATTAAAACAAACTTCAACTACCAAAGTTTCAAAACATTTGTATTGCATATTGCTTTTTAAACTTTTAGAAATTAATCAAGGGTCCTACTATTAATACCCAAAATTCACTAACTGTACACCATTATCATCTACTTTTTATAAAAGTCAACCTATTAACCTATGTTAATTTTTAAATTGTATTTTTCAAAGATATTTTTGATCTACGAGAACAATAAAGAAGGCTATTAGAAATAAAACATGTACATATGAATTTAATGTTTTTATCTAAACAATTTATTGTAATGAATTTATGGTA
This sequence comes from Tanacetum coccineum, assembly GCA_026074375.1. Classification (NCBI taxonomy): domain Eukaryota; kingdom Viridiplantae; phylum Streptophyta; class Magnoliopsida; order Asterales; family Asteraceae; genus Tanacetum; species Tanacetum coccineum. The sequence continues at coordinate 38,504 of BQNB010044636.1, forward strand.
CAATATTTGACTTGCCAGTTTCGTAAACAAAGTAATTAATTCATATGTTTAGATACTATCTGATTAAAGCGAAATTATTCCACTGTTTCCATAAAGAGCGTAGTTTAGTTTGAGGGACAATTTTGTAATTTTGAGCAAAACACAATACGGTAAATACCAAGTAAACCAAAAGGACATTTGTGTAATTTAGTGTAAGTTTAGTTTTTTTGTCACAAAAAGTAATTAAAGCAATGGCATCATATCTATTTCTTATGTTTTTTTAATTATTAACATTTTTGTGGTGTTGTGTGTGTGTGTGTTTTGGGGGTGGGGGTGGGGGGGGGGGGGGGGGGGTTTATTATGACTTTTTATATTGAAATTTGAAAAGGTATATAGTTGGTGTGTGTGTGTGTCTGAAATTTATGGTTTGGCATAAGAATTTGGTCTAAATATAGGGCGAGGTTTACACCTTTTGTGCTTTATAATATGAAATAGATAAGCTCCACACCTATCAACAACATACTCAAGTAGCTCATCATCACAGCATTGTACTATAGTGATATCAACCAATTGACCTTGGCTTCTTTCCACAACCGTCTTACACATTTGTCGTGCTGCTTCACTAGACTGAGCAGAATCAGGCAAACAAGAAGGCCAAGTATAAGGCTTATGATTTGAGTAGAAATCCTCATCCATATAAATGACCCTCCACATATACGGATCCTTGCAGATTTCATGCCATTTAGTGCACACTATCTGGACATTCCATAATATCTCGGCCACAGCAATTCTAGACAGTATAATCACCATTACATCTGATGGAAAATCCAGCCAGTCTATTTGATTCTTAGACTTTGAAGAGGATCTCGTCATTACTTTAACATGCACACAAAGACAATGAGAACTTACACCAAGGAATTTACAAATTTTTAAGGGCAGGTACAATCAAGGTAACTATGTCAAATCATATTAAATGAACCTAATGTTTTTTCTTTTCTGGAGATCAAATGCATTAGTAATAAAACCGTGATGGTTGAAACCTCATGGGTCCCACTTACACCAACCATATAAGAGCGTAGCTAAATATACAATATCTGGGAGAACTAATTTTTCTACTACGGTGTATGTAGGTGTAACGGATATTGTGTATTTAATTTTTTATTTATCATGCTCTAAAAGTCAAATTAGTTGCACAGTTTCATCCACTAACCTTCCTAATATTCTAATGCGTATGGAGTTTATTTTGGTCAGAATGACAGAAGTAAACCATTCTCCTTTAGTTGTGTTCTGTTTTGGGGTAATTAGCTTGCCAATTACACTACATGTTTCAAGTGATTATACAGCGTATGAGAATAGAATCGCCTAATGGTTATTCAGCTAAGAAAAGTAGTTTATATGATATATTTCTTTTTTGCCCAAAAAAGGGTTCTTATAAATAAATAAATAAAATTCAACAGAGTACATAAGTTCTTTTTTTTTTTTGCATTCATACTAACATACTTTCATTTTCCCCCTTTATTGTACCTTTTTCTTGTGCATCTAGGTCAATAAAACATGGTTTTGTGGCACGTTTGGGTGATTTTACATTCAATCTTGCAGTAGTATTTTCATACAAATTTTCACATTATAAAAAATATAACATTTTTATGCATGATTTTAAAGTTACAATTTCTAAAAATCAATTTGTAAGCCTTTTTATGCTTTAAAAAATGAATCAAATGTTCAAAAAAGGTACAATGACTCGAAGACAAATGAAAAAGTACGTTTATCTGGTTTCTAACACGTATCTTGTAATAATGATTTATTCTTCATTCATTCATAAAGCACCATGTTTAAGTATATGAAATAACTATCGCTCACCTTTTGGAAGTCGAGGTTTCAATGTCCACCTTCTGTTTTGCTTCCGTTTTCCTACACATGTAAATTCCAGTGTTTTGAAACCCGGTTCGACCCGGCCGGGTCAACCGGTTGAACCGGTTTCGGCCGAAAAAACGGGTCCCGGTTTGAAAACAATCCGTTTCGCCGCCGAAAAACACAAACGGGTCAAATTAAACCGAACCCAAACCCGGGGTTTTCATAATTTATTCGAAAACCCACCCGCCCGGATTTGACCCCCGCCGGATTTGTCACAACCACACCGGGCATGAGACCCCCGGGCTGGCTCTAGGTTTCATGTTTTTATTTTTCATATTTTACATTATACATACATAATGTTAAATTGTATATATTTGTGACGTAATTTTAATTTTACATGTTATATTTGTTAATAAATAGTTTTTAGACTTAATATATGGAATATTTCATAATTTATATACCTACTTTCTTTCTAATTATTGAAAATATATATATATATATATATATATATATATATATATATATTTTGGAAAACCGGGTTGACTCGGCGGTCCAACCGGTAACCCGGTGACTCGACCGGGTCAATTCAAAACCCGGTTTTCAAAACATTGGTAAATTCAAACCAAGTCTTAAACTATAAGTGGAAAAACGGGTGGTTCGGGTAAAATGTCAAAATAGGAAATCTTATTAGTTCAAACGGGCGGGTAAGGTGAAGATACGGAGACCCCTTGTGAACTAATGATAATTTATACCAAATACCTTTTGACCAAAATACTTACTGTGATTATAAATGATTAGTCTATCAAATGAGAGTTTATGTAGATATGCAATATGTGGGAGAAGTACAATTTATGTAGGTGCAACAGTCTAAAAGATATTCTTTATTCAGTTGCTTTAACAGTCAAATTAGTTACATACTAAATAACTATGGATCACCTTTTGAAAGTAGCGGTATCTTTGGAGGGGTTGACGCCTCCCCTGTTTTTTGTTTCCCGTTTCCTACACATGTAATTCAAACCAGGCCTTAAACTAAAAGTGCAAAAACAGATGGTTCGGGTTAAATGTCAAAACAGTAATATATTTTGCCCAAAAAAGTCGGTAAGGTGAAGATGCGGATATCTTCCTGTCTATAAATGATGGTTTATACCAAATACACATTTCAACCAAAATATTTATGTGTTTATTAATAACTAGTGTATCAAATAGTCCATAAAATAATATATATTCTATAACATTCTATTTTTTAATCAGCTTAATTTATACGAGTACCTGTTTATCGTTTTTTTTTTGGTAAAGGACATGTTAGAATACAGTTTAGCTCAATTCAACCCAATCATAAGTAATGAGAAGAAACTGCTACATCTTATTGAAACGGAATTAGTCACCAACCTTCAATTAAATCAATTCCAAGCATTTGTGCAAGCTCTGACTTGCGATACTTGGTACAACCTTTTATTTTGCGTTCTCTCGCAATAGCCCGTAGCTCACTTACTCTATACTTATCCATATGAAAATTCCCCTGTTGGAAAATGAACAGAAAGATAATGTCAAGGATTAAGATGGTATACTATACAATATAAATGGACAAAAATGCACCTAACTTCACAGTAACAATCATACGTTACATCATTATGTACATATTACACAGCAAACACATTCAAATGAACTGTCATTGGCTCATTACGCGCACTTGTTATTAGCATATTTTTATCCTATTACATATCGTCTTTTATCAAGACTATTCATGAATGCAAGTATTCTTAAATAGGGGTGTAAATGAGTCGAAGTTTGACAGGGCTCGACTCGACAAAATTATGTTTGGCTCGAGCTCGGCCATCAAGCATTCATGATGGAAGCTTGAGCTCGGCTCGTAAAGCTCTATTTATTTGCAATGATGTGGTAATTAAACCTATTAAAATTGAAATATAAGATAAGATTCAAATTCAGCTCGATCGCGGCTCAAAAGCTTAATACATTTATAAATAAGTATTTACACTTAGTGTATTTAAAAATAAGCCTTTAAAATATACATAATATATGCAAAAAGCTCGACAATAACTCAGTCAGACATTTCGTCAAACACTTGGTCTACACATACAATTTTCAACATAAGACGGTGTAAATTCAGCTAGACATTTTATCGAACACTTTGTATGCAAATAATAAAATCACAAACATAACTATACGGAAGTGTTAAATTACAAATTGTAGAAAAATATAATTTGATCTCAAAACAACTTGATTAATCTCAATTAATCAAGAACAAAGACAACCCAGATTCAATACAAAACTTGATCTCAATCAAACAATGAACACCACAGCTACTCTGGTGTGTTCCTATTATCTAAATTGATAATAGTTTTACAAACAATGAAACTGAATCACAAGATCAAGATGATCTCCCAAATTAGGGTTACAACAATGAATAAACAAGAGAGAGTGAATTTGTGTGAAAAGCATATAAAAAAGTGAGGAGAGAGAGTCAGATTTCAGCTTATATACTCCAGCTCAACACCGACTTAAATCTTTCTCCATCTTGACACTTCTGACCCTTTATCTTTCACCAACTTTACAAATCCAGCACAACACTTTTTTGGAGCATAAACTGAAAACAATAAATGACATAATAAGTCCCTAAAGTATTAATATTAGATATAGATTATATCTTTTAACATCCCCCCTTAATCTATATCTGATATAGATTAATCATTCCCAGATTATGAACCAACGTATTACGCTGAATTGTATCCAATCCTTTAGTTAGGATATCTGCAATTTGATTTGCATATTCCACTTTAACAATTTTAATAACCCTTTTTAAAATGTTCTCTCTTACAAATTGTAAGTCAATTTCAAGATGCTTTGTTCTCTCATGAAAAACAGGATTGGCAGCAATCTTAATTGTTGGTTTACTGTCACAGAAAAGAGAAACTGGTAAAAGATTGTCATATCCCAAATCTTTTAACACTTTCAAAACCCAAATTACTTCACTAGTTACAGAAGCAAGTGCTTTGTACTCAGCCTCACTAGAGGATTTAGAAATTGTATTCTATTTTTTTCTTTTCCAGGAAATCAGATTATCATTTATAAAGATACAATATCCAGTAACTGATTTCCTAGTTACTACACATTTAGCCCAATCAGCATCAGAATAAGCTTTGAGATACATACCAGATGCCTTTGTAATATGAATACCCAAACCTGGAGAACCCTTAAGATATCTCAATATCTTAAAAGCAGACCTTAGATGAGACTTCAAAGGAGCATGCATAAACTGACTCAAACAATGAACAACATATGAAATATCTGGCCTTGTGTTAGTCAAGTAAATCAACTTTCCCATAAGTTTTTGATAATCAACAATATTGTCAAGCAAAGGATCAATACTAGTAGCCTCATTAGATATAGAAACTTTAGACAACATAGGAGTTCTAGCAGGTTTACAAGCTAGCATACCATAATCAGTCAACAAATCTAGCACATATTTCCTTTGATTAAGACAAATACCTTTATCAGTATTAATCACTTCAATCCTAAGAAAATACTTCAAATTTCCCAAATCTTTGATCATAAACTTGGTTCTCAAAAACTCTTTAAATTTCTCAATTTCAGAAGTATCATTACCAGTAATAATGATATCATCAACATAAACAAGTAATGCAAGAAAGATACCATTATCAGACTTGGTAAACAAAGATTAATCAGATTTACTTTGACTAAAACCATTTTCAACCAAAGCACAAGTCAGTTTAGCATTCCATTGTCTAGGAGCCTGTTTCAACCCATATAGAGACTTTTTAAGTCTGCACACTTTGTTACAATCAGAAGCATAATAACCTTGAGGAGGTTTCATATAAACAACCTCATTAAGATCACCATAAAGAAAAGCATTATCAATATCAAGTTGAAACATAGGCCAATCATTAAGCACAACAATATTCAACAAACATCTAACAGTGGTTATTTTAATAACAGGAGAGAAAGTCTCCTCATAATTAATCCCTTCTCTTTGATTACAACCTAAAGCAACAAGTCTAGCTTAGTATCTTTCAATCTCACCACTAGACTTGAACTTAATTTTCCATAACCACTTACTACAAATAGCTTTTCTATCCTTAGGCAAATCAACAAGATCCCATGTATCATTTCTAAGTAATGCTTCCATTTCCTTGTTCATAGCATCAGTCCAATGAGAATTGGTCATTGGATTAATATCATCATTTCCCTCAGACATAATATTTTTTTCAAGTGTGGTTACCTGCTCATCCTGAGTGGCATGAAAGTGATCACTAATATCAGCATCAATTCCAGAATCTGGAATATCATTAGTGTCATTGGTGTGTGCTTAATTACACATACCTTTTACCTTTAAAAATGAGCTAAAATAACCAAAAACGGACTTAAAATGCCAAATATACGCTTGT